>CAUYQS010030752.1:0-24226 GCA_963574585.1 Otolemur crassicaudatus | reverse complement strand
ATGGCTTCACTGCTCACAGCAACCTCCAACTCCTGGGCTCACGCGAGTCACTTGCCTCAGCCTCCCAAATAGCTGGGACCACAGGCGCCCGCCACAACGCCTGGCTATTTTTTGGTTGCAGCCATCATTGTTGTTTGGCGGGCCCGGGCTGGATTCGAACCTGCCACCTTAGGTGTATGTGGCTGGCGTCTTAGCCGCTTGAGCCACAGGCACCTAGCCTAGACTCAAGTTTTAAATGATGTGGCTGCTTGAGGTAGTGTGTAACAGCTAGGAAACAGCAGGCTAACCAGAAAACTGAAAAGGAAAGGCAGGAGAATGAAGTATCACGAAGGCACTGAGAATGCCTAGGACTCTAGGAGCTGTGAGCATGTGCAGAGTAGAACCCATACTCCAGGAGACCCAGGGAAATCTGATGCTGCCACAGCTGGCTGACCCTCAGGTTCTGTGTAAGGGAAAGGGAGGACAACAGGACCATCTACCATCTGTCTGAGGACTGAAGATGTGTGCTGACATAGTCTCCTCCAGAGACTGGAGATCCACTTGCTCCAGACATTTAAGGACATTTCTGCCACATCACTACCTAATTGAGCTAACGGAACAGAGGATGCAGAGTAGTCCAGAAAAGCCAACAAACTCATAATTGCAACAAACCACAATAGCAACAAGTCCTAGAAGATGAGAGAATCTGATCTCCTGAGTTGCCACATTGTATTAGTTAGAAATCTAGTTTTCAACAAAGATTATGAGGCATGCAAAAAGCCAAGAAGGCATGGCCCATGCTTAGAAAAGAAAAGCAACCAAAAGACCCTGAAAAAGCCCAGGCCCTGGACTTACTGGACAAAGATTTCAGGTCAACTATTTTAAGTATGTTCAAAGAACTAAAGTTAAACCACACCTAAGGAACTCATCAAATAAAGAAACAAAAATTATTAAAAAAACCCCCACTGAACTGAAATTCTAGAGTTGAAAAGTGCAGTAACTCAGATTAAAAATTCAGAGGGGCTTGAGTGCAGACTGAGCAGGGAGAAGAAGGGATCAGCAAGCACAAAGACAAGTCAGATGAGATGACCGAGTCTGAGGAACCAAAAGAAAGAAGAAGGGATAGAAACAAATGGACCTGTGAGACCTCACCAGACACACACAAAATGGGAGTCGCAAGGAAGAAAGGAAGGACATGGAGAACACAGGAAGAACAACTGTCCTAAATCTCCATAAATTTGATGAAAAACATCTAGGAAGCTAAACAATTCCAAGGATAAAGTCAAACCGGCAAAAGCAGGGCAGTGTCCATAGCTCAGTGCTTATGGCACCAGCCAGGTAACACTGAGGCTGGTGGGTTGCAACCCGGCCCGGGGCCTGCTAAACAATGACAACTACAACCAAAAAATAGCTGGGCGTGTAGTCCCTGGAAGGCTGAGGCGAGAGAATTGCTTAAGCCCAAGAGTTTGAGGATGCTATGAGCTGTGATGCCACCCCACTTTACCCAGGGTGACAAAGTGAGACTCTGTATAAAAAAAAAAAAAAAAAAAAAAAAAAAAGAAAAGAAAAAAAGAAAAAGATAAAGATAAAGTAGAGTCTTGAAAGATGCAGGAATAAGGAAGCCTTAATAAGATTAACAGATGATTTCTCATCAGAAACCATGAAGGTAGTGAGATGAAATATTAAAAGTGTTAAGAGAAAAAACCCCATCAGTCAAGAATTCTATATCCAGTGGAAATTAAGAGTGATTTCCCTTTCTGGGATGGCAGCATCAGGAGCTTTGTGACTGGGAGGTGCTATTCCTGGACACCTGCTAGCACTGTAACCCAGGAATAGTACCTCCCAGTAAAACAAGGAAACTTATTTTAATAAGTGTCCTAAAAGTACACAAGAAATGAAGAAACATTTACTCAATGAAACCTAATGAAACTTGGCAAGAGGAGTGAACATCTGTGGTATGTGAGCTACTCTCATGGTCACTCTGGGAGGGTGAGGCCAAGAAGGCCAGGACTCCTTCAGGTGCCAGTCAGAGCTTATAGTGTCTCATTGGGACGGGAGACTACCAGAATTTCTCATCCCTTCAACTCTGAGGTGAAGAGATTACTTCCTAGTAAATATGAGTGACCAAGAAGTCACGGCCCCTTCCTCTTACCTTATCCCTAAGCCCAGAATGGAGGCTCCACCCCTGACTCTCATCACCTGCACCACAGCTTGCACGCAGGGTAGAGTATCTGCGCTGAGAGGATCAAGCCGAGACCATCAGAGGCCACTGCCTGACCTGAGTAGTAGCTCAGAGGAATTTGCCCAGAAAGAGTCCATAGGCAAGGAAACTCATATTATTTGAAAGTTCAAGCCCAAGAAACCTCTTAAAAACATAACTCTTCTAAAATAAGGCCAGGCACGGTGGCTCAAACCTGTAATCCTAGCACTCTGGAAGGCTGAGGTGGGTGGATTGCCTGAGTTCACAGCTTCAAGATCAGCCAGAGCAACAGTGAGACGCCGTCTCTAAAAACAGCTGTGCGTTGGGGCTGGTGCCTGTAATCCCACCTACTTGGGAGGCTGAGACAAGAGAATCACATGAGCCCAGGAGTTTGAGGTTGGTATGAGCTGTATGACGCCACTGTACTCTAGCCAAGGTGATGAGCAACATTCTATCTTAAAAGGGGGGGTGAGTGGGTTACTTTTAATTACACCAGCATACACATAATAGCAGCACCATGAAGAGAACAAAGAACTGGAAAAAATATTTGAAGAAATAAAGCCTGAAATCTCCCTAAGTTTACTAAAAACCATGCATACGGGCTTGGCGCCTGTGGCTCAAGCCACATACACTTAAGCTGGCGGGTACCAATCCAGCCTGGGCCTGCCAAACAACAATGGGTGCAACAAAAAATAGCCAGGCGTTGTGGCGGGGGCCTGTAGTCACAGCTACTTGGGAGGCAGAAGCAGGAGAATTGCTTGAGCCTAGAAGTTGGAGGTTGCTGTGAGGTATGATGCCAGGGCACTCGATCCAGGGTGACAGCTTGAGGCTCTGTCTCCAAAAAAACAAAAGAACCCACATGCATATGGTATGTTTTTTTTTTTCTTTGAGACAGTTTCACTACGTTGCCCTCGGTAGAGTGCCTTCACATCATAGCTCACAGCAACCTCAAACTCTTGGGCTTAAGCAATTCTCTTGCCTCAGTCTCTTAAGTAGCTGGGACTACAGGGACCTGCCACAATGCCCAGCTAGTTTTTGGTTGTAGTTGTCATTGTTGTTTGGCAGGCCTGGGCTGGATTTGAACCCACCAGCTCTGCTGTGGTATGTGGTTGGCGCCCTAGCCACTGAGCTACAGGTGCCAAGCCAGGTATATCTTTATTTACTTCAGTCAACTTTGATTTCTTTCATTAACTGCTTTACATTTTTAGATACAGATCTCTGCATGTTTTACTGGGTTTTTACTTAACTGTTTTTGTTTTTGAGACAGGGTCTCTGTCTGTCACCTGGGCTAGAGTGAGGTGGGATCATCCTAGCTCACAGCAACCTCAAACTGGTTTATTTTACTTATTTACTTATTTAGAGACAGAGTCTCACTTTGTCACCCTCAGTAGAGTGCCGTGATGTCACAGCTCACAGGGACCTCCAACTCTTAGGCTCAAGTGATTCTCCTGCCTCAACCCTTCCAATTAGATGGGACTACAGGCACTTGCCACAACATCTAGCTATTCTAGAGACAGGGTCTCGCTCTGGCTTAGGCTGGTCTTGAACTCATGAGCTTAGGCAATCCACCTGCCTAGGCCTCCCAAGCACTGGGATTTACAGGCATAAACCACTGAGCCTGGCCAAACTGGTTGACTTTAAAATGTTGAACTAGCTTTGTATTCTTGGGAAAAATCCTACTTGTTGTGGCACTAATTTTTATATAAAAAGGACTATATTTAGGGCGGTGCCTGTGGCTCAAAGGAATAGGGTGCCAGCTCCATATACCGGAGGTGGTAGGTTTAAACCGCCCAACCAAAAACTGCAAAAAAAAATATATTTAGAAATATATTACTACTACGTTAGATAATGCAGAATCGATTTGCTAACATTTTGTAGAATATGTTAGGAAAGATATTGGTCTGTAGTTTTTTTTTCTTGGACTATTTTTTGCTTAGTATTGATTTCAGGATAATATTGGCTTCATAAAATAAATTGTAGGGCAGTACCTATGGCTCAGGGAGTAGGGTGCCAGCTCCATATACAGAGGGTGGCAGGTTCGAACTCTGCCCTGGCCAAACTGTAACAAAAAACAGCTGGGCGAGCTAAACAACTGCAACAAAAAATAGCTGGGTGTTGTGGCGGGCGCCTGTAGTCCCAGCTACCTGGGAGGCTGAGGCAGTGAATCTCTTAAGCTCAAGAGTTTGAGGTTACTGTAAGCTGTGATGTCCCTGCACTCTACTAAGGGTGACATAGTGAGACTGTCTCAAAACAAACAAACCGGCAGTTAATTCATGGGTTTGCTGTACCTCCCACCTTCATGTTGTGGTTGTGCTGTGTATTACATCTGCATACACTGAAAACCCCACCACTTGATGCTATTATGCACTGTGACTTTTAACTATTACACACATTTTAAAGAAGAGAAGACTAGCTTCAATTTATGTAGTTAATTAACTCTATATAAATAGAGTCACTATTCCTATTGATTTTCCTTCATTTCTGATGTTCCAAGTTTCCATTTGGGGGCATCAACCTTGTCTTTTAGGAGTTTATTTTTTTTTTGGAGACAGAGCCTTAAGCTGTCCCCCTGGGTAGAGTGCTGTGGCATCACAGCTCACAGCAACTTCCAACTCCTGGGCTCAAGCAAGTCTCCTGCTTCTGCCTCCCAAGTAGCTGGGACCACAGGTGCCTGCCACAACGCCCGGCTATTTTTTGGTTGCAGCCATCATTGTTGTTTGGCGGGCCTGGGCTGGATTCGAACCTGCCACCTTAGGTGTATGTGGCTGGCACCTTAGCCACTTGAGCCACAGGTGCCAAACCAGGAGTTCTTTTTGAGTAGGTTTTCTACCAACAGACTTTTTTAGTTTTCCCTTATTTGAGGATGCCTTCATATGACTGAAGGATGTTCTCCCTAGAATACAGATCTCTGAGTTAACAGTGCTTTTCATTTATTTCGTTTCCTTTTGGCTTCTGTGATTTCTGATGAGAAATAGTCTCGTCAGCCACTGCTGCCACATCAACAATTTGTTGTTTTTCTCTGGATGCTTTCAGAATTTTGTTCTAAGTTTTCAAACGTTCAATTACAATGTGAATTTGAGTTTATCCTTTTTGAGGTTTCCTACACTTCTTCAAAGTATTAGTTTGTCTTCTGTCCAATTTGTAAGTTGTCAGCCATTATTTCTTCAAACGTTTTCTCCTCACATTTCTACTTTCTTTTTTTTTTGAGACCGAGCCTCAAGCTATCCCCCCTGGGTAGAGTACCATGGCATCACGCTCACAGCAACCTCCAACTCCTGGGCTCAAGCGAGTCTCCTGCCTCAGCCTCCCAAGTAGCTGGGACCACAGGTACCCGTCACAACGCCTGGCCATTTTTTGGTTGCAGCCATCATTGTTGTTTGGCAGGCCCAGGCCGGGGATTCGAACCCGCCACCTTAGGTGTAGGTGGCTGGCGCCTTAGCCGCTTGAGCCATAGGCGCCGAAGCCCATTTCTACTTTCTTTCTGCGACTCTGATGACACAAACCTTAGGCCTCTAGGTATCACTCATCAGTGTCCTAGGTTCTGTGCACTTTCTTCCTCTTTGCCGTTTAGACCCAGATGCTTCAATTTTTTTGTTGTCAAGTTCATCGACTTTCCTCCATCACGTGCACTTTGCTATTCACCATGACTAGTATTCCTTATTTTGGTTATTATAATTCTCAGTTCAAAAGTTTCAATTTAGTTCTTAATTTATAAGTTATATTTCCTTGCTAAGCCTTTTGTTGTGTGGGAGGGCAAGCCTTATATTCATTTGGAGAGTCTCTAGCCTTACTTTGTGTAACATTTTAATTTATTCATTATTTTTTACAGTTTTTTGGGGGAGGGCTGGGGGCTGGGTTTGAACCCACCACCTCTGGTATATGGGGCTGGTGCCCTACTCCTTTGAGCCACAGGTACGACACTAATGAGTTTTTGTTTATTTTGCAATTTTGTTCAGGGCTGGGCTTGCATTATTATTATTTTTTTGGAGATGGAGTCTCACTCTGCTGCCCTTGGTAGAGTGCCATGATATCATAGCTCACAGCAACTTCAAACTCTTGGGCTCAAGTGATTCTCTTGCCTCAGCCTCCCAAGAAGTTGGGCCTACAGGTGTCCACCACAATGCCAGGCTAGTTTTTCTACTTTTGGTAGAGATGGGGTCTCAGTCTTGCTCAGGCTGGTCTCAGACTTCTGAGCTCAAGCAATCCACCTGCCTCAGACTCCCAGAGAGCTATGATTACAGGTGTGAGCCACCACACCTGGCCCTTGTGCAATAATTTTAAAACAAATGTACTGAAGTTTCACTATCTTTGTCATTTTACCCACTGGCTTCTTTTTGCTATTTCCCATGCACACTGAGATTTTCCTGGTGTTTTGTGTACTGAGTAATAGATTCCATCACATTGTTATGGGTTGAACTGTGTGTCCCTACCACACATAGAAAGGTATGTTCGAGTCTGGAACGCACTATCTCATAATGTAACTATTTGGAAACAGGGTGCTGCAGATGTGATCAGTTAACATGAGGGTACACTGGAGCTGAGTGGGCCTCTCATGTGATATGACTGGTGTCCCATAGGAAGACAGCCATGTGAAATACACAGGGAGACCATCAACTGACAAAGGCAGAGACTGGGCCATGTGGCTATAAGGCAAGGAACACCAAACACTAACAGCAGCCAGTACAGGCTGTAGGCAAGGAAGGGCCTCCTTCAGGCTTCAGAGGGAGTATGGCTCTGGCACCAAACCTGTGAGACAAAAATTTCTGTTTTCAGCTACACAGTTTGTGGTACTTTGTAACAGCAGCCACATGAAGCTAACATACGTGGGCATTGTGAATGTTTTGTTGAGGGTTTAGGTTTTGACTAATTCCTATGGAGAATGTTGATGTTTCTGCTTTAGCAGGCAATCAAGCCAGCTGGGCTCAGGCCACACTCAGCACTGGGTCAGTTGTTTTCAAAGCCTCTGCGAAGCTACGAGACTCACCCCATGTGCTCCACCTAGTGGCTAGTCTGGCATCTGGGCAGTGCTGTATCCTGGAGTTCAAAGAACTGGAATATTGCCTGGGATCAGCTCATGTGCACACTGTAGCCACAGGGAGCCCAGGAGTTCAGACTCAGCCCCATGGGATTACTTTCCTGAGCCACTCCTTCTCTGCAATTTCCACAGTACTTTCAAGTTTCCTGAGGCTCCATTGTTTAGTTCTCTGGCCCAAAGAGCTGGGGGTTTTGCCCCCTCTGCAGTGAGCCTCCCGAGAATGCTGTTGTGTCTGGGTCTCAGGGGAAGGGGCTGACAAAGAAAGAAACAAATAGGCATTCCCACCTCAGCCTCTTGGAAACACAGCTCCTCCATTCCCAGAGGAAGGTATCCCTCTCTAAAGAGTTTTAGGTGCTGGTGGGCCTGTACTGCTACCACTGTCACTGCCACCTCTGCAGCTGGGGTGTGAGGTGATGGAGGAGAGAAAAGAGAGAGAGAAAGGGATGAATTACTTCATTCTCTGAGCGCGCTCTAGCTGTGGGTGGGGGCTTCTTCTACAGCCTTCTCTGTCCACACCAAGACACACTGTGGGCTTTAGGGTACACTAAATCCAGGCCAGGGTACTGAAAGGAATAAAAATAGCTATTTGACCATCAGTTTAGTGGCACTTTACATTCTGGTATTCTTTGCCAATCCACATGCTACTTTCTGGAATCCTCAAATAGTTTCCGTACCCTGTCAAGATTTTATATTCAGTGAGAGGAAGATGGAAGACTTCCTCCATCTTACCTGGAACCAGTGCACCCTTTCCCTCCTCTAGGTCAGCAGTTGGCAAACTGTTTTTCTTTCTTTCTTTTTTTTGGGTAAAACATCATAGTAAATATTTCTGTCTTCATAGGCCATGTGGTATCTGTTTCTCTGTACTCAACTCTGCTCTTACACAAAAGTGGCCAACGTCAGTACGTAAACAAGCAAATGTGACTGTGTGCTAATAAAACTTTACTTACAAAATGGGCAGTGGCTAGATTTGCACTCATGGATGGAAGTTTGCTGACATCTGTCTTCAGTCATAAGTCATTGAACTTCCAGTGCTGTTTGAGAAGTCCAAAGCTATGTGTTTCCTAATTCTTTGCATGAGAACTGTTCCTTCCCACAAACCCTGAAAAATGATAGGAAAATAATGACTTTCCCTTTGTCTCTTGGATTCTGAAATATCACTTTTCACAGTGATGAGCTTTGTGATGAGTCTTCTTTTGTAATTATTGTGCTAGCAAGCTGAGAGGCTCTTAACTCAGTTTTAGGGAATTTTCCTGATTTTCTTTTTTTGTAAGAGTTCTGTTACAGTTCTCTTTTTCCTTCTTCCTAAGACATCTATTACATCTATTAGGTAAATATAATGGTTCTTTCTTTTTTTCTTTACTTTTTTGAGATGGAGCCTCAAGCTATCGCCCTGGGTAGAGTGCTGTAGAATCACAGCTCACAGCAACCTCCAACTCCTGGGCTCAAGTGAGTCTCCTGCCTCTGCCTCCCAAGTAGCTGGGACTACAGGTGCCTGCCACAACACCTGGCTATTTTTTGGTTGCAGCCGTCATTGTTGTTTGACAAGCCAGGGCTGGATTCGAACCTGCCAGCTCAGGTGTATGTGGCTGGTGCCTTAGCTGCTTCAGCCACAGACGCCAAGCCGATATAATGGTTCTTGAATCAATCCTCTATCTTAAATATTTGCTCCTGTTTTTCTTGTCTTTTTTTTTTTCTTTCCAATATCAGGGTTATTTTCTCGATCTTCTTTCAGCTGTTTTAACACATTTTCTAGCCCTGCATCTGACTGGATGGACTCCCTCTTGATCAAACTCCAGAAAATCCTAAAGCTGAGTTGCTGGTCACAGGGAAGTCAGACAAGCCTCTTAATGCCCCTCCCTTTCTGGAGGAGGCTCCGTGTGCTAAATCAGTAACAACCTGATGCTAAATCGTTAAGAGGCCTAAAGGGTACATAAGACAAAGCTTCATTTCTTTAACCAATTACAAATCAAATAACCCCTAAATATACCTGTAACCTGTATGCCCTCACTTTTCTAGAGATGTCCAGCCTTTTGTGGCCAAGCCAACATACACCATCCACATACTGACTTAGGGTCTCCCTGAATGTCTAAAATCATTTTCTCAGGACCTCCTGAGGCCGTGTGTTCTAGGTTAGTCACATATACTTGGCTTAGATTAAATCTCCTTAAATTATTTTAAAGAGGCTGGGTACAGTGGCATATGCTTATAATCCCAGCACTCTGGGAGGCTGAAGGAGGGGGACTGCTTGAATTCAGGGTTTTGAGACTAGCCTGAGAGTGAGACCCCATCTCTACTAAAAATAGAAAAACTAGCCAGGCATTATGGTGGGCACCTTAGTCCCAGCTACTCAGGAGGCTAAGACAAGAGGGTCACTTGAGGGTGGCACCCATAACTAGGTGGGTAGGGCGCTGGCCACATACACCAAGGCTGGCGGGTTTGAACCTGGCAGGGGCCAGCTGAGACATCAATAACCACAACAAAAAAATAGCTGGGTGTTGTGGTGGGTGCCTGTAGTCCCAGCTACTTGGGAGGCTGAGCCAAGAGGATCACTTAAGCCCAAGAGTTTGAGGTTGCTGTGAGCTGTGATGTCATAGCACTCTACCCAGGGTGACAGCTTGAGACTCTGTCTAAAAAAAAAAAGTCACTTGAGCCAAGAGTTTGAGGTTGCTATGAGCTATGAAGTCACAACACTCTACCCAGGGCAATGGAGTGAGATTGTCTTAAAAACCAAAAAGCCAAAAAGTCATTTTACAGAAATCTGGGTCTTTTTCCATCAACCATTGCTTGGTCATTCTATTAGAGAGTAAGAGGCTGGGCATTCACTTTACAAAGGGATCTGATCGGTTGGTTCACAGCTATAAGTATCTGACAGTCTTATAGGGCTGATAACTTCCATCTATGGTGGACTCTATGGTCCTTGACTAAAGGTGCACTCCTGGTTGTCAGCACTTGTTCAGTGCCAAGTATGGAGAACAGCCACCAAGTTTCCTACCCTTCTACCCTGTACCCTGGCCCTTGCCTGGCCTGGATGTACCCAAGTCCTGGACCTAGCAGACCAAAGCTTCTATTATACTCCCAGGGTAGCGGAGGTTCAGGTTTACAAGCTCTTAAATTCAGACCCATGGTGTCTGTCTTCAGAAGTCGCTGGCATCTCTATTTCTAAGTGACTGGAGGCTCTGTGAATAATCCATCTGGTGTGAGGTGTGCTCCATGCTGCCTGCTTGCTTAGTTGCTCTGGTCTGCTGAGAGATTTTTATCTTCCAGAATAGTTCCTACTGCTGTTTGTCATTCCTGTTCTCTTGGTGTTGTGGTATTATGCTCATTATTTTTTTTTGAGATAGACCCTTGTTTTGTCTCCTAGGCATCATAACAACTCATTGCAATCTTCAATTCCTGGGCTCAAGCATCCTCCTGCTTCAGTCTCTCGAGTAGCTGAGATCATAGACATGCATCACCATGCTTGGCTAAATGAAACATTTTTTTCATGGACATGCAGGCTTGCTCTGTTGTGCAGGCTGGTCTTGAACTCCTGGCCTCAAGAGAGATCATCTTGCCTCTGCCTCCCAAAGTTCTGGGACTGCAGGTGTGAGCCACCACACCTAGCCTATGCTCCCCACTTTTAAAATTAAACTCTATAATTTAATAAGGCTCAACCAGAAATCCTAGGTACTCCATAAATACTAGCTCATTCAGTCTTCATAAGCAACTGAGGTCAAGGAGGAAAGCAAGGCTCCAAGGACACAAGAAAGGCTGGGTCCTACACTCAGCTGTGCGGCTGACCAGAGAGACCCTCCACTTCCGTGCTGGAGACAGGCACACGTGGGTTGGGTGGGAAGAGGGACCATCAGTTAACTAGGATTTGTTGAGGAGTGAAAGGGGTCAGTCATTAGCTCACTCTTCCAGAAGCATGGCTGTGGGGGTAGGGGGAGCAGCAGCAAGTGGCGGCAGCTCACAATGGGGCTGGTGCAGTGAATAGGCATGTTTAAGAGACAAGGCAGGTGCTTGGTAGGCTGCTGAGGAATGTGTCTAGTGTAGGAGCTGGGGAAATGAGGGAAGAAAGGCCAGGTCCTTTGGGCCTCCACCATTTCCCTACACCTTACAATACATGGAGGTGCTTTGTGGGGGCACCCACCCCCCACCCAGTGACTGAAACCTCATGCAGCCTCCATCCCCAGGCTGGGCTGCTCAGAGCACCACATCTGCTTTCTGGGAATCTCCATATAGCTGGCCACTAAAGACTCCCCTCCCCCATCTTTTAAAAAAGCATAAAGTAATTTATAAACAGGAAACCCCATCATTTTAAGTGTATAGCTTAATCAATGTTCAGCATGCAGTTAATTCAGCATTACCACATGCAAGGGACAAAACACATTTCCATCACCTCAAAAAGTACCCTATATTGATTGATTTGTAGTCAGCCTCGATCCTTCACTCCCATGAACTCCATCCTGTTCCCATGGTTCTGCTTGTTCCAGAGGGTCACACAGATGGAATCACATAGCAAGCGTACAGGGCCTTCTGTGTTTGAGAGCTCTGCTTTGCATGCCATGAGATGCAGCCACGAAGCAGTTTGTTCCTTTCAAATGCTAAGTATGGATGTCCTACAGTTTATCTGCTCCCCGCCCCTATTTTTTTTTGAGACAGAGCCTCAAGCTGTCCCCCTGGGCAGAGTGCCATAGCATCACAGCTCACAGCAACCTCCAACTCCTGGGCTCAAGCGAGTCTCCTGCCTCAGCCTCCCAAGTAGCTGGGACCACAGGCGCCCGCCACAACACCCGGCTATTTCTGGGTTGCAGCCATCACTGTTGTTTGGCAGGCCCGGGCTGGATTTGAACCTGCCACCTTAGGTATATGTGGCTGGTGCCTTAGCCACTTGAGCCACAGGCACTGAGCCTCTGCTCCCCTTCTGATGGATATTTGGGTTGTGCCTAGTTTTTGCTATAATGAATGAAATTGCTATGAACATTTGTATATGGTTTTTACACGGACATATGTTTTCATTTATCTCGGGAAAACCTACAGGTAGGACTACTGTGCTGTGTAATGGATGCTTAGCTTTGTAAGAAACCATCAAACTATATCCCAAACTGGAACACCATTTTGCATTCTTGGTAACGTGAGAGTTTCAGGGGCTCTACACCCTCCTCAGCATTTGGTGTTGTCAGTCTCTAAGTTTAGACTCTGTAGAGAGTGTCTAATGATGGGCGGTACCTGTGGCTCAAAGGAGTAGGGCACTGACCCCATATGCTGGAGGTGGAGGTGGTTGGTGGGTTCAAGCCTAGCCCTGGCCAAAAACTGCAAAAAAAAAAAAAAAAAAAAAAGACAGCAGTAAAAAGATCTAAGCAAATCTTTAGTACAGCAAATTTGTACTTAGAACACAATACAATGATTTGATTTTAGCAAGAAAAATAAGTTTAATTTGGTAAAAGAAACCAAATGCTACATTATACTGAATACTAAGCTAAGTAACCATAATTAACCTTAAAATGTCCCAATTTTATAATGACTGTTGAACAGCTAAATTTAAGGCTCATTTTTATTTTTGGCCAGGGCTGGGTATGAACCTGCCACCTCAGGTATATGGTATGGGGCTGGTGCCCACTCCTTTGAGCTACAGGGACTGCCCTAAAGCTCATTTTTTAAAAAGGTGTTTACTGTTTATAAATTACTTTGTCACCCTCAGTAGAGTGCCACGGCATTACAACTCACAGCAACCTCAAACTCTTTGGCTGAACTGATCCCCTTCCCTCAGCCTCCTAAGTAGCTGAACCTACAGGTGTCCGCCACAATGCCCAGTTATTTTTACAGATAAGGTCTGGCTCTTGCTCAAGCTGCTCTCAAATTCATAGGCTGAGGTAATCTACCCAACTTGGCCTCCCAGAGTGCTAGGATTACAGGTGTGAGCCACCATGCCCAGCAAAGGCTTTTTTTTTTTTTTAAACAGAGTCTCATTTTGTTGCTCTCAGTAGAGTGCCATGGAGTCTCAGCTCACAGCAGCCTTGAACTACTGGGCTCAAGTATTCTCTTGCCTCAGTTTCCTGAGTAGCTGGGAATACAGGCATCTGCCAGAACACCCGGCTATTTTTAGAGATGGGGTCTCTGTTCTTGCTCAGGCTAGTCTCCAACCCGTGAGCTCAGGCAATCCACCCGTCTCAGCCTCCCAGAGTGCTACGAGTACTGAAGTGAGCCACCTCGCCCAGCCTAAGGCTCATTTCTTAAATTAAATGCCTATTCAACAAAGCTAATGAGAACACACTTATGCAAATTTACTAGAATGCCAGAGTGAATAGGAGACATTATTCAAAGATGAATAAGAAAAGTTCTACTCTTTTTCTTCATTTGTGCGATCAGGTTGCAAAGGATAAGCTCATTAGATTCAGTGAGGCCTTCATTGTATTTTCCTTCTGTTTGCTCTTCCTAAATCACTGCTTCCTGTCCCTTCAGGGATCCGATTCTCTTTTCCAGGATCTTTAGAGGACAAACAGCCACTTGGGAGGTGAGCTCACAAGCTGGATTCCCTCCTGCAAACTTACTTTCAGCTTTCCTTGAGGAAGTGATGCAGAATTAGTGGCAGAAGTGGAGGAGCCAAGCACCTTCCCAGGGGTCTGAGAAGCCCTCTCTTTTCTGCAGGTGCCTGGGATGCTGCTTTAGCCTGCACCATGCTCAAAAGGGCCTACTGAGTTCTTTACATATTCTGGATACCAGATATATGCTTTGTAAATATCGCGTGGCTTGCTTTTTGACTTTTTTTTCTTTTTTAAGAGACATGAGCCTCACTTTATCACCCTCGATAGAGTGCTGTAACGTCACAGCTCACAGCAATCTCCAACTCCTGGGTTTAGGCGATTCTCTTGCCTCAGCCTCCGGAGTAGCTAGGACTATAGGTGCCCACCACAATGCCTGGCTATTTTTTTGTTGCAGTTGTCACTATTGTTTAGCTGGCCAGTGCCAGGTTCGAACCACCAGCCTTGATATGTGGCTGGCTCCCCACCCACTGAGTTACGGTGCTATCTAACTCATATTTTAATCTACGATTTATTCTGAGTTAATCTGTGTACATGGTGTGAAGTAAAGGCCAGGGTTTGCATTTTGCTTGTTTGTGTCCAGTTACCCCAGTGCAATCTGCTAAATTGACCCTTCCTTCTCCACTCAATTACAGTGGCACGAGGGTCCTCAAACTTTTTAAACAGGGGGCCAGTTCACTGTCCCTCAGACTGTTGGAGGGCCGGACTGTGGGCCCTGGGATGAGTCAGCTGCTAAGCAGGACAGGCAGTGGCAGCTAAAACACCTGGCGGGGCGGATAAATGTTCTAGGCAGGCCGCACGTGGCCATAGTTTGAGGACGCCTGCAGTGCCAAACCAACCACCCTTATACAAGGTAGGTGAGTCTAACCTCTAAGCTCTGGAGTCTCTTCTATTTACTTATATTTATTGTGCCAATATAATTCAGTCTTGATTAGTATGGCTTTATATGGTAGGTCTTGACAGCATGAATCTTCCAATTGTGTTCTTTTTAAATCTCTAAGTATTCTGGTCTATGATCACAGTATTTCTTTCCATTTATTTGGGTCTTCAATTTTTTTGAGCAACATTTTGTAGTTTTTGGTGAATAATTTTGTGCATATTTTGCAAGATTTATCCCTGTTACATTGCCTAGGGATGGCCCCAATGCTCCCTCCCTGTGGTGCTCACACCCTTGTACTGTGTCCCCTGTGACCCATCACACCCACTGGAGGGGTGGCGTCTGAGAATGCATTATAAAAGCCACTTTTTGGCTCTCACTCAGATCATCTGCTCTGGGAGAAGCAATATGCCATGTTCTACACAGCTCTACAAAGACGGCCACACAGAAAGGAACTAAAGCTTCTGGCCAACAACCAGAGAGAAACCGTGGCCTGTCAACAACCACCCGCGTTAACCTGGAAGCAGTTGAGTCTTGAGATGATTTCAACCTCCTAAGAGACCTCAAGGCAGAATTAATTGATGAGTCTCAGAAACTGAGATAATAAATGTATATTATTTTAGGCAGTTAAGTTTGGAGGCAACAGTTACACTTACATAGCAAGAAATAATACAACCACTAAATCTCTTGCGCTTTTTTTTTTTTTTTTTTTGAGACAGAGCCTCAAGCTGTCCCCCTGGGTAGAGTGCCGTAGCATCACAGCTCACAGCAACCTCCAACTCCTGGGCTCAAGTGAGTCTCCTGCCTCTGCCTCCCAAGTAGCAGCTGGGACCACAGGTACCTGCCACAACGCCTGGCTATTTTTTTTTTTTTTGGTTGCAGCCATCATTGTTGTTTTGGCGTGCCTGGGTTGGATTCAACCCCACCACCTTAGGTATATGTGGCTGGCACCTTAGCCACTTGAGCCATAGGTGCTGAGCCTCTTTTGTGCTTTTTTGATACCATTATAAATATCTTGGTTTTCAACAGTTTGCTGCTAGTATAAACAATTATAGGTTATCTTTGTATACTGACCCCCCTCCCAAACTGATTTATTAGTTATAATAACTTATTTGTAGATTCTTTGGATTTTTCTAAGTAAATGGTCATGTTGTGTGTGAATGGAGTTTTTATTTCTTCCTTTCTAATCTCCATGTCTTAATCTGTCTGCCATGCTGCACTGATGAGGACATTAAGCACTGTTAGAAGTTAAGACCTCTTTCCAGTGTTCACAGTTAAGAACACTGCAAGCTATATGGTTTTTTTTCTTTCTTTCTTTTTTTTTTTTTGGAGACAGAGTCTCACTATGTCACCCTCCATAGAGTTCTGTGCCATCACAGCTAACAGCAACCTCAAACTCCTGGGCTTAAGTGATTCTCTTGCCTCAGCCTCCCAAGTAGCTGGGACTACAGGCACCACCACAACACCCAGTTATTTTTTTTGTTGTTGCGGCTGGCCTGGGCAGCGTTTGAACCCGCCACCCTTGGCATATGTGGCTGGCGCTGTAACCACTGTGATATGGGCGCCGAGCCATTGTTAGATACGTTATTAGCATATGGTATTAACTACAGCTGCTTTTGTTCAGATTTCTTTCTTTTTTACCTAGCACACTTCTGTCCCAGGGTAGCACCCAGGACATCACGTGACATTTAGGGTCATGTTTCCTGAGTCCCACTCAGCTCTGACAGCCTTTTGTACTCTCCTAGGTTTTGACAACCCTGACAGTTATTTTGTAGAACACCCTCAATTTGGATTTGTCTGACATTTTTGTTATGTTAGCTGGAGTTCTACATGTTTGGGGAAGATCATCAGGGAAGTCAAGTGCTGTCTCACCTCATCACACCACAGCACACAGCGTCAGCAGGGCTCCCCACTGCCACGCTGGCTGTGGTCACCTGGCTGAGGTTGTGCTGTCAGATGTCTCCAGGCTGAGTCACCCTCCCCTCCACACCAAGCTCTTCAGAAGGGTGTCACTACGTGTGACCCACACTCATAGGTGGGGAGTGCTGCGTTACTTTCTAATTTACCTCTTTATTTATATCCTCCATTTCTCAGTCTTTATATTTTTGCTTTATTTCCTTGAGTACACAAAACATTTCTATAATTGTTTTAATGGTCTTTTTACTATCCCCTCCTGTGACAAGTTAGATTTTCCCACCTATCAGCTTGTCTATTAACGTTTGCTTGTATCCTGGATGCAAATTTTGTGCCGTCGCTTGGCGTCCATAGCTCAGGGGCTGGTGGGTTCGAACCTGGATCAGGCCTGTTAACAATGACAATAATAACAACAACAACAAAAATAGTCAGGCATTGTGGAGGGCACCTGTAGTCCCAGCTACTTGGGAGGCTGAGGCAAGAGAATTGCTCAAGCCCTAGAGTTGGAGGTTGCTGTGAGCTATGATGCTAAGGCACTCTACCAAGGGTGACACAGTGAGACTCCATATCAAATAAAAAAAAAAAAGTTGTGTGTGTGTCTGGATTTTTCCCCCATAAGCCATGCTTTGTGCTAGTAGGCAGTGAAGTTTCTTGTGGGTCAGCCAGATCATTTCCAGGCTTGTTTTTAAGCCTGTTTACACTGTATTCAGAGTAGCATTTACTCTGGGACTCATAGACTGCTGTTTCCCAGCTGTTTCTTCTATGGTCTGCTAAATGCTCAAAATGTCTTCTCTCTGGCCAGTGAGAGCTCAAGTAACTCCTGGCCCCAAGTGAGCTCTGAGTCTCTCGAGCCTTATACTCCTTAGCAGCCATTCTTTCTCCTGCAGCCCCAGCAATATGGCCTCACTGAGTGTATGAGCAGCTTGCTGGGGGTCCTGCTCGGCACAGCTCCCTCCTTTTCAGTTCTTGCCCTGCAAATTCTCACTGCCTGAGGTTCCCTGAAGTCTGGGCTGTTGAATTCTCCCTTTTTTTTTTTTTTTGAGACAGAGCCTCAAGCTGTCCCCCTGGGTAGAGTGCAATGGCATCACAGCTCACAGTAACCTCCAACTCTTGGGACCAAGCGAGTCTCCTGCCTCAGCCTCCCAAGTAGCTGGGACCACAGGCGCCCACCACAACACCTGGCCATTTTTTGGTTGCAGCCAGCATTGTTGTTTGGCGGGCCCAGGCTGGATTCGAACCCGCCACCTTAGGTGTACGTGGCTGGCGCCTTAGCCGCTTGAGCCACAGGCGCTGAGCTGAATTCCCCCTTTCTACACTTGACTTAGAAAACTGGTTCCATGGTAGAAAGCCCGGGCAGCCCTGTGGTTCACTCCACCCTCATCAGTCTTCTAAGGTCTACACACAATTCAGTAAGGATCATGATGAGTTCAGGAGGGTGGTGAATTTGCCAGAACCCAGGCTTCATCGCCCTGCCTCAATGACTCTAGGTCCCTCCCCTGCTGACCACAGGAAGCTTCTACTTGGACATGGAAACCTGTGACTAGAAGTCTGGAAGGATGGCTGCTGGCTAGGGAGCAATGTGCTCACACCCCAAGCACGTCTACTAAATGGTGTTAGCAAACGCCCAATCTTGTTGTAAACTCAGAGTCTGGGCCTTATTTTCTACACTGCTGCAAACAGCTTGAATATGCATAGACCCTGTGTGTCAGTGCAGCAGTCAGGAGCTCACCCATGGCTTCCGAGCCTCACCTATCCAGAGGTCAGTCTGTGTGATGCGCTCTGGGCTCCTGGGCATGGCTGACCACACTGGGTCCCAGAGGCTGAGAGAGTGTGCAGCTGCAACTGGCACATGGGAGTAGGGGACAGGGCAGCAGAGAAATCCAGGGCGAGAGTGGGGTAGTGAGACATGAAGCCAACAGGAGGCTCTGGCTTTAGTCCTCCTCCTAGGTCCCAGCGCCATCCTTACATCCTTAGGTGGAAGAGAGGCCACGCGCACCTATCTCATGAATGCTCTTCCTATCTCCACCGCAGCTGGCTTGTTCCACTCCTGCTATACAAGTACCAGGACAGAGTATTCTTTCTCATCTGACTGCCAGCCTCACTGCACTCCCACCTCCAGACCCACTGAGCACACGCAGGTGGTCGACTCTCTGCTTAGGTCCAGAGGGTCAGAGGGAGGCCACTGCTGCCAGGCACAGGGAGACACTTAAAGCCTTCTTCCCTCTTCTCCTGCTGCTGTCGGACGTGAGAACACCCTGCACCCCACAGAGCAGGCTCTGGGGCCTCCTATGTGGGAGGGCTCCTGCACGGTTTCTGTGATAGCTGATGAGTTGGGTTAGGTTAGGGTCAGATAGCTAGAAATTCCACTCTTCTGGGGTTAGGTGGGGAAGGGGTTCCCAGGACCCCACCTTGGGGCCACCTGGCTTAGTTCTGTATAGGGTGACTGCTACACCTGGGGAGGAGGGACCCAACCATTTACCAATCAGAACTCAGCAGCCCACAGCAAGAGGATGCAGAGGACTCTGTAGCCCATGGTCCAGCAGTAAGTACAATGGAGTCCGGAAGGTAACCTGGAACAGCCTCAAGGATAACTGTCATGCATTAGCTTAAATCTACATTGTGGCTGCACCCCTGCCAATAGACTCTCAGGCTCAAAGGAGGTCCACATTAGCAGTGAGATGCTGGTTCTAATTCCAAGGAGACTTCCTGACATAAAGTGGGCCCAACCTAGGCATACAATACAGAACCTCTGGTCACAACCCTAGCCTTTTTTGTCTACTTGCCCTGGCAATGGGGTCCGTTTGCTGTCTATGGCAAACTGTATCTCGCTCTGTAAACCTTCTCACTTTGTAAATCCATCTTTCCCTTCCTCAACAAACTTTGTTTCACATTTGTCTCACTTTGAGGTATCTGGGCTGTTTTTGGACAAAGAACTTCAAGAAGGGGGCACAGGCAGTTGCTTTGAACCCTAAAAGGTTGATGCCCCTGCAGGGTGGATGCTGTGGGCCTGCCAACCCCTCTCCAGTTCACCCTCACCAGGCTGAGTCACCCAGAAACCAGGGACATACAGGCCAGGGCTGCCCTTCCCTGTTGCTCAAAGAGCTGAAGAGCACACTCTGGTAGACACAGGTGCTATGGCCATCTGCCCCCCTCCAAGGAAGCCACCCCAGCCCAGCCTCCTGTGACCTCTCTGTCCTGCCCACTGCACACCCTCCTTGTCCCCGGGACAGGAGGAAACACCCAAGAGGCCACAGTGTAAAGCCTGTCTGTTTATAGGTCTGTGCCTGTCTTGTCCGTCCGTCTACCTGTTTGTATATATTAGTATATCTATGTGGAAGGGGAACAGGGATCTCATGTAAATACAAATTTATTTATTTATTTTTTTGAGACAGGGTCTCACTCAGTCACCTTGGGGTTGAGTGCTGTGTTGTCACAGCTCACAATAACCTCTTGGGCTCAAGAGATCTCTTTGCCTCAGCCTCCTGAGTAGCTGGGACTCCAGGTGTCCACCATAATGCCCAGCTAGTTTTTTCTATTTTCATTAGAGACAGGGCCTCACTTTGTTTAGGCTGGCCTCGAACTCCTGAGGTCAAGCGATTCACTCACCTTGGCCTCCTAGAATGCTGGGATCACAGGCGTGAGGCCCTGTGCCCAACCTCCAAAATACAATTCTGACTATGAACAACCTGCAGAGTTAGTCCAGGTGTGGCTGTGAAGGCAGCAGGTGGGCAGGCCCTGAGACTCTCACTCCTGATGAGAGGCACTGTAAAAATACCAGCCATCAGCAGCACTGGTTTACTCTATGGGGAACATGGGTCTAACCAGGAGAGCAGCTGGATGGGGCTGAGGCAAGCCCGTTGGGCACAGCGTATAGCAGTGGTGGGACATCTGTGGGAAAGAACACGAGCTTTGGGGTTGGTTCTGCCATTTTCTAGCTTACTCTCTGGAAAGCTTCCTGTATTTCTATCAGTTTTCTCACCTATAATCATGCTGTCTACTTTAGTGCTGTGGACAGAACAGAACACACACCATGATTGCGTGCTGTGCACATGCGCAGAGGACCCAGGTGAGACCAGCACCCACTATGTGACCGCTGTTCCAGCACAGCCTCCCATATTCAGGGCTACTACCAGATTTTCAAGGGTAGGGCCCAGTGGGCCAGCTGTGTCCTGCTGACTGTTTGAGAATAGGCTCGTTCAGCTTTCAAAGCGAGGACAGCAGCAGTGACCTGCCTGTCAGAGTTCTGGACACAGTCTCAGTACCTAGGTGTGATGGTGCCTCCGCTCTCAGGGAACACCTGGGCATGCCCTGCCCTACCTCACTACAGGGACCGCTGTGCCTCCACCTAGAGATCAGTCTTTCCATAGCGGCCACCTGACCGGTGGCACTCAATAGACCGCCAGGGATGGGCTCACGGGTTTGGCAACCTTCAGCTTCCTCAGTCTCAGGGATGTCCCAGGGCCAAGCATAACCTTCTGGAGTCATTCCTGCTGCCAAAGAGAAGGGACCTGCACCATCAGGCTGGGATCAGAATAAGGCCGGAGAGGGACCCAACAGCTGAAATTTGAGGAGGCCCTTATTCTTACAGCTGTCCAAGTGCAGGGTGGGCCTTAAAGGAGCACCTCCTTTTCACCTGCACACCCAACACCTGCCCCAGCACTTTGGGGAAACCAATCACATGGCCCTGGGGGGTAAGGAGAAATTGGAGTTTAGACAGCCTTTTTTTAGAAGATCTATCAAGTTTGAAAACATCTACTACTCTTGTTTATGAAATATATGTTCACTTTTTTTTAATTTTTTGTAGAGACAGAGTCTCACTTTATTGCCCTTGGTAGAGTACTGTGGTATCACACAGCTCACAGTAACCTCCAGCTCCTGGGTTTAGGCGATTCTCTTGCCTCAGCCTTTCAAGTAGCTGGGACTACAGGCACCTGCCACAATGCCCAGCTATTTCTTTGTTGTAGTTTGGCTGGGGCCGGGTTTGAACCCGCCACCCTCAGTATATGGGGCTGGCCCCCTACTCACTGAGCCACAGGTGCTACCTTGTATGTTCACTTTTTAAAAATTAAAGAAAAGGCTCAGCGCCTGTGGCTCAAGTGGCTAAGGTGCCAGCCACATACACCTAAGGTGGTGGGTTCAAATCCAGCCTGGCCCGCCAAAACAACAATGACGGTTGCAACCAAAAAACAGCTGGGCGTTGTGGTGGGTGCTGTGGTCCCAGCTACTTGGGAGGCTGAGGCAGGAAACTCATTTGAGCCCAGGAGTTGGAGGTTGCTTTGAGCTGTGATGCCATGGTACTCTACCCAGGGGACAGCTTGAGGCTCTGTCTCAAAAAAAAAAAAAAAAAAAAAAAAAAAATTGGGGCATGTGTGCTGGCTCACGCGTGTAATCCCAGCACTTTAGGAGGCTGAAGTGGGTGGACTGCCCGAGCTCACCAGTTTGAGACCCGCCTCAGCCAGAGCAAGATCTCATCTCTAAAAAATAGTCAGGTGTTGTAGTGGGTGCCTATACTCCAAGCTACCCGGAGGCTGAGGCAAGAGGATCAGTTGAGCCCAAAAGTTTGAGGTTGCTGTGAGGTATGTTGCCATGGCACTATACCCAGGGCCATAAAGTGAAAATCTATCTCAAAAAAACAAAAAACAAGACAAAACAAGAATTAGGAAAAAAAAACATAAAGATTGTCTGTAATCTCAAAATCTAAGAACAGCCAGGATTACTTTTCATACAAAAGACTGAACCAAATCATGTTTTGTGATAGTTGGGCCCGCCATACACCCGGTGTTCTGAGCCTTTATTCCCACTTATGCTGGGTGCTTCCCTGGTTGTGACCCTCCCTGGAGAGGCTGCTGCTCTCCTGAGTTACCCTGTAGTCCTGCCAGGCCCTGACAAGAGCCTCAGCTGGTACCCGAGTAGCCACTGTACAAAGAGGAGGAAGCTGGGCTGAGACAATGCCGGGGACAGGGTGAGGGAGGGCCCTATTTATGGGGCTACCTGTCTATCCAGGTATTCTTTTTTTTTTGAGACAGAGCCTCAAGCTGTCCCCCTGGGTAGAGTGTTGTGGCATCACAGCTCAGAGCAACCTCCAACTCCTGGGCTCAAGCAAGTCTCCTGCCTCCGCCTCCCAAGTAGCTGGGACCACAGGTGCCTGCCACAATGCCTGGTTATTTTTTTTGGTTGCAGCCATCGTTATTGGCGGGCCTGGGGTGGATTAGAACCCGCCACCTTAGGTGTATATGGCTGGTGCCTTAGCCACTTGAGCCACAGGCACTGCGTCTATCCAGGTATTCTGTGTCCCTCTTCCTGTCTCCAAGTACTGGATCCTGCTGTTCCTTTGGGACAAGGTTGCGGAGCCTACTAAAGGAGGGCCACCCACATCTGTGTCCACGCTCTTGCATGATCCTACTAGGTAGCATCCTAACCTCATGGTCACCAAGTTTCCTCTCCAGAGGGCATGGAGCTATGCTGTCCTCTAGAATTCGTCCGTGGAACACCTGGACTGCTAACAGCCCCTCCTATCTGGGTGAGGCACACACTTGGCACATGTTTCACTGAACCAGGGTTTGGGTAGGAAAGAATACCACCACAAGGGACTCTCTGGGATAGGAGCCTGCTTTCTGCCCCCCATTTGCAGGGTGGGAGTCCAGACCTCAGGCCAGGGAGAGAAGTGTAATGGTTGCCCAGCCCTGTCCCACACCAGGACAGGCTGAGTAAAGGCACTGGGCAGAATTTCTGGGGTTAGAAGGTCTTCCCTGGTGGTCAGCCCTCAGGGTTAGTCACTGTGCCTTGGACTCTCCCTCATTTCCTTCTGTCAAGAGAAGGGTCTTTCTTGGCAGAATGGTGAGAAGGTTCCAGGACAAAGGAGGAACCACCAGAGGCAGGAACACCAGTGCCTTCCCAATCTGCTGGAGTATCCCATGTTGGGACTTTGCTGACAGAGGCTTCAGGGCCCATGTGAGTGCCCTTGAGGCCATGGGATAGGACCATTGTCTCCTTGCTCCAGGCAGCTCTGCAGCCTGTGCCCAGCGTGGAAAAGGGCTTCTTTCCAAGTGTAAGCCAGGCCTTGGTTTCCATCTCACTGTCATGTCAGCCCTCACTATTGGGTCCTGCACCAACTGTGCTGCTTCATGCCAACCACGGCAAACCAAACACCCTAACTCCAGTCAGCTCCCTGTCCCTCCCCAGGGTCAACCCACCAACAGGGCCCACAGGTGGTGCAGCCTCCATGAATTAACACTGGTCACAAGCCTGATCGGATCCATGTTTTCCACGAAAAATCCCTGCCCAGAACATGCTGTGCGTCCTGGAAGACAGTACACTGACACTTTACCCACATACCTCACAACCTTTCAGCAGAAACAGCAAGTAGATTAGAGGGTAGGACAGATCACCCTAACAGGATTAAGCTCAGAACATCCCAGAGAATCTCTGAGGGCCCTCCCCAAGCTGGGCAGGAGTGCTTCCTGAGAGTTAAAGGGAACAAGAAAGAGGAAAGAAGGACAAAAGAAGACAGGAATGGCTCGGCGCCTATAGCTCAACCGGCTAAGGCGCCAGCCACGTACACCTAAGGTGGCGGGTTCAAATCCCCAGCCTGGACCCGCCAAAACAACAATGACGGCTGCAACCAAAAAATAGCCGGGCGTTGTGGTGGGTGCCTGTGGTCCCAGCTACTTGGGAGGCGGAGGCAGGAGACTCGCTTG
>CAUYQS010030750.1:0-14410 GCA_963574585.1 Otolemur crassicaudatus | reverse complement strand
AATTAACAATGACTATGGGCTGAGGGCACAGGCTCTACTTCCACAAGGAACTCCTGTGGACGAATGGCCCGAGGTCCACGTCTCAGCTGCAGATCATCTTGCTCAGATGTTGGCGTCTCTTACACTACTGCATGGCTACTGCCATGGGTGTCCAAAGAAGAAATTAAAACACAATAGTGGGGTCACCAAAGTCTTTGTGAATGATAAAGTCGTTGATTTGAGTTTTGAAAGACAGAGTTAATGAGAAGCGGTGGAGGTTGAGGCAGAGTTGGGTATGATGTCACAGAGGCATGAAATAATATGATGTATTTAGAAAAATCTAAATAACTCCATATAGTTTGAACAAAGAATGTGGGTGGAAGAGAGTGACAGGAGATTAAATATTGATGAAGCTAATAATATGCAAATTATGAAGGAAGGGGTTAGTGTACATTTTAGAAAAATCTCTCTTGTAGCAGTGGGGAACTTGTTAAGAAGAGTAAAAGTGAGCAGTTGGGAGCCAGTGGAGGAACAGCGAAGATACAAACTAAGGATGTGGCAGTGGGAGGATGAGGGGGTGAATTATTTAAGGAAAATTGAGGAGGTAGATGGGCAGGCCCAGGTGACAGGCTGGACTGCCATTAGGATAAGTGATTTAGTAAAGTCAAGGCTGATTTTTGGAATCATATGGGCCAGATGGGAGAATGCTGGAGCTATTCACAAAGTGAAAATAGAGGTATAAGTGGATGTTTGGGGAAAGTAATATAATTGATTGGCTTTTAACTTGTAGAGTTTGATGTGTTTATGGCATAACTCAGTAGATATGCTTTGTAACCATTGGATGCAGAAGTCTGGAGGTCAGACCTAGAGTTCTGAGCTGCATACAGCTGTGGGAGTCTTCAGTGTATTCTGTCTGTCCCATGCATTCTTCAGAGGTGTTTTGATGAGCAAGTAATATGGTGTTGGAATTGCTTTTATAATTGTATAGTAGCTGAATCCTACTGGTTGTACTCGGCTAAGTACTTTACATAAATCTTTGCTACAATCTTAGGTGACAAGTATTTATTAAGGCTTAAAGTCATTAAGAAACTTGGCCACCATCACATTGCTTAAAAGTGCTGGGGAAATAGTTTGAACATAGGTCTCTCTGACTCAGAAGCATATACCGTGGATCACTGCATCTCTTGACTTTTGATTTACCTCTCCAGATAAAATAAATTATTTCTACTAGAAAGCCTGACATCTATATTTGATGGAATTGGTTCTTCAAAAAACATTTAAATGTTAAAATACCAGTAAACATTAGGCAAAGGTCCATGAAAACTTATGTATTTCTTCATTCTGTCTAGACAAAAGAACAGGTAAAGATCTCTGGAAAGAGCAATTAAAAAAAAATTGAACTTTTTTTGTTTGTAAAGAATAGATAGAGTATCATTCATATGCTTATTGAATTAGATAGCATACAAATGTTTTACTACATCACTCACAATTTTTACAACAGACCTAGGAAACAGGTGTTCTTTCCACTTCCTGGTTTAAGAGACTTAATCACTTCGGCACATCAAAAAAATTGACAATATTTGCTTCTTTTTTACACATTAACATAATCATGGCATTAAAAAATATAATGCTGCTATATTGGTATGTTGGAAAAGCTGATCAAGGAAATAACAGCTAGTCAAATTGTTGTAGAAGTTTTAATTTCCTAAAATTCTCCCAACTGATCAATTTTTCTTTTCTTTATAAGAATGATTTTTTCCTTCATAGGGACTGAAAAATTAATTAAACTTTAGTTGCTAGTTAGCCAAACTGCAATAAAATTTCATTGATTACAAATGACATATCATATTAATAAATTCCATAGCCTTAGGAAATAAAAATATATAATTCAATGCTTTGGTAAAAGTCACTTTTATAGAAGGAAAGCAATCCTCCAAAGGAGATTACCAAAAGAAAAAAGAAGAATGACATGTAATACTTCTTAGTTTGACTATTTTGATTATGTACTAACAAATCACCATCATCCTAGTAACCCATTTATTAGTAGATATCAGTAACACAAGCACTTGGCCAGTGGCCCATCCATCCATAGAAGCAGCTATATCCTGAGTGAGGGTGGAGTTAACCTTTCTGACAGCCTAGAATTGCCACCAGTGGAATGAGGGGTGTGTTCTTGCTTATTCAAGAACAAGGTCATCTGAAGAAATTTCATGTGAAAGTATTCTTAAATTCCATGTTTATATTTAGGCAAAGCTCAGCTCTAGTAAAAGATGCATTGCACTGTTTGGAAAAACATTTTAACATTATGTAAGAGACAGATGAAAGTGATATTTTTAATATGCTTTGCATACTTAATTCAGAATTATTTATAGAGATTATAAATGATGTTAAGTGGCAAAAAGATATAACTGAACTATATTCAGAAGAATTCAGCAGGGGCTCTGAATTGCAACCAGAACATGACTAGTAAAAAAAAAAAATTCATGGTGTCTTATTGTCATCAAAGTGAGAACAACCTAAAAGATAAGCACTTTAAAAATGGTTTTCCTTTGATTTGCTAACTGCATTGGAAAGGCGCGTGACAAGAAATGGCAAATTGAGAGTTCAAGGTTATTTTGGGCTTTATGTAAAGAGTGCTTCGGAATAAAAGTGCCAGTCCTTCACTCTGTGACTGGAATGACCTTATTCATTGAGGAAGGGTCTCCTTTGGGATAAAAGGAATGTTGAAAAATAGTAGAATTAGAATTGAGATTTTGAAAAGATCAGAGAATTGCTTTAGGGAAAAAGCTAAAGCACCATCAGGAAGTGCCTTCATCGCCCATTTGCTTCGGATCCTAGGGCCCCCAGGTTTTCATTCACTTGAACAGAACTTATATTCATTGTACTGTGTACATTTTTAGGATTCCTGGTGCAAGGATTATACGGGGCACCCAGATAGGTCAGGTTTAATCTCTGTCCTTCTGGTTTAAGGATAAGAGGAAGGTGGAAATAAAATAACCTAAAGCACAAAATGACAAATTTCCCAAGCATTACAGTACTGCACAGAGTCAGAGGACCAGGAAGGGCTTTCTGGATGAGGGGCTTTGAGACTTGTCTTAAAGAAAGAAAGAAGTGATATTGGGGAGAGTCTAAACAGAGGATACAGACAGAAATGAATGCAGAGGGGTGGGAATGCTGAACTAGGGTTTGATTGACTTATAGGCTACTTGGAGGGGAACAGTGAAAGACCAGGCAGAAAGGCTTATTGGGGCTTTGCTGATGGAGAAATGAAATGAAGTACCAGGTGAAGAAAACAGGCAGAAAATTCTAGGTGGCTTTTGGTAGACAGATAATTTGGTACGTGGGGGCTGGCGTCTGGTAACTTTGACGCATTAATACATCCACAGTCTGCTCTTTGATGCAGGTCCTCAATCAAGATTAAATTTCTCGGGACATTTACCTCCTTCTCCACAATAAAAGTAAGGATTTTTTAGTACCTACCTCCAGGAATTATGAGAATCCGATAAGATAATAATGTTGCTCGTTGTACACAGTAGATGATCATTAGATGTTTATGACTGGCATTGTTCTTGGTGCTGTGATTTAGAGAGAAAGCAGTGTGCATGGTAGATGTGCTTATGGAGAGACTGATAGTAGAAAGGTCAGCACAGAAGCTAGTCAGACAGAAACAATGGGACAGTAGAAGTTACAGGACTAAGCAATGTAGGTTTTTATAGGACCCTGGGAAAAGAGAAGAGTCATGGGTGACTTCAAAATTTCTAATGGGAAAAAAAATCAGAAAGCCATGTTAGGTTTTTCTTATGGAGAAAGCAAGTTAGATTTATATAATGCTGAGATTGTGGTTTGGGTATAAATGTATCATTTATATATCTCTTAGATATTTTCAAAGGGCAGTTGGAAATATACGTCTGATGCTTAGGAGGTTGAAGTTAGTGCAGTGAACTTAGGAATTACCTACTGAGAGGCAATAGTCAAGGGCCCGGCAGGGAGTGACATTGCTCTGGGCTGCTGTATAGATGCAGCAGAGGGCTAAGTACATAATCTGCAGATCATCTACACGAATGGGGCCCAGAAGGAGATGAGGCACTATCTGGGAAGAGGAAGACAGTAGGATAATCCTCCTAACATTGTCTAATAAGAACCACCCAGTGAAGTGAAGGGTTTGGAGAAGAAAAAGATTATCACAGAAGACATGGAAATATCAAAGAGAATGAAGATTCCAAGAAGCTTCCCTTGAATTTTATGAAAAGAAGGTTTTGGGAACAACAGCATGAAAAAGTACTGAGAGTAGAAGTTTAGATAGCAAGATATTTAGAAGTGAATACAAACTGTGGACTATTAATATAAACTATTAAAAAGAAAAAGTAGCAAGGATAAAAGAGTAGTGTTTGGGTTTGAGGTAATAGTGAAAGCAGGAAAGATTTTCAAAGCTTTTTTGGGGGTGGCGAGGGTGTGTATTTGTAGACACAGCGATTGGAGAGGACAGTGCCAAAGAAGGGGAGAGAAGAGAACCACTTCCTTTGCAGTGACCCGTGGAGTAGAATTAGGATCTCACAGGTAGAACTGTGAGATCTTGTGCCTGGAACAGAATGACATCTCAGCTCTTTAACAAGAACGTTTTTGGTCAGAGCCTCTTGCTCCTTAAAGAGCCCGACTATACAAGTGATTCCAGAGTTGCAGTGCACAGGTGGAGGAGGAACTGTAAAGGAAACAACAAGATGTGCTGTCACAACAGCAACGCGAGTAGGTGCACACGGGCTTGGGGTGACACACTGGCCTCACCTCTTAACTACTAGTTGTGTGGCTTTGGCAAGTCTCTCAATCTTTGGAAGTTTTAGTTTCCTCATTTATAAAGAAAAAAATCGCTCAGAGAGCCCCTTCTATCTGTGTTTTAGGTACACAGACTTTGCTAAATTTGATGTTAATTATGATTCAATTTGATATACTATTTACATTTTAATTAATGGTACAATCTCACTACTAATACTCTATTTTTTTCTTGGCCATTAAGTTACTCCATCATCCATTGAAGTACTAATTAAATAACTACTTGCAAGTGAACTGAGAAAACCATTCTATGATCCTAAAGGTCATCGATCAATTGTCTTTTTATTGTATTCAGGAAGTAATCTAAGATATTGACTCAGCAGTTCCTAATATGTATAATTTTATGCAAGAAAATATGAAGTGATTAATTCAAAGTGAAAGACTCTTATTAACGAGGTTGCCTATATGATTATTGTCTTTTAATTTCACACTCTATCATGTTAATTTTACATGCGTGCGCCCACAATGACCTTGTCAGAGCCCAGGTGTTCCTCACATGAGCCTGACAGAGGGGTTTCCCTGGGTCTAAATAGACTCTTTGTCTGATGGGCTCCAGGTGACTTTGCAGATAGCCAGTGAATGTTCATATGCAACACCCAGATTTTTTTTTGTAAATCTTCTTTAGAAAAGAGAGATTAGGAAAAAGTACTTAAAAAAGAAGCATTTAAGAACTTCTTTTGAATATACACATCATTAAATGCCCATCTCCTCCATTCTTCTCAATTGCACCTAGAAAAGTAGAATTCCCCAGCAAAATTTCTAGATAGTGCAATGGAGGATCTGAATCAGGAATAATCTAGAAATAATAAATTCCTAAGAATGAGGGCATCTGGCAGACTTCCAACAAGGCCACTAGTTTTTATTTTCTGATGTCTCTGAGATTCTATGTTCCGTCTCTATTTTTGACTCATTTAAGGAGACGGCCTGTTATCCTAGGGTGAATACTAATACATTCTTCTACTCAGGCCAGGTTTAGAGAAAATAGACGTAAGGTAAATTAAGCAGGATTTTCCTAAGACTTGAAGATCATCCTAATTAGTGGCTTTTCTTCTCTCATTTTTATAAAATACATGGACTCTTTACTCTAAATGGGAGCTTAACCTAGAAATGTTATATCTAACACTGGGGAAAGTGGCAGTGCTGTGCTAAGGGTTGGGGTCTTTGAAGTTCAGGGTAGTGTTTAGGAAGCCAGTAAAACCATGAGAGTTTCTCCTCTGTGATGTTCTCATTATTGAAAGATCTCTCCCCAACATGCAGGTTATCAGTGTTTTGACAGGTAGTGAGTAGGGAGGAAGAATAGTTAATATTAGAGGCTGCAGGTCTAAGTGATAAAGCGTAAAGTGACAGAGGAGGAAAATTTGAGCAAAAAACTTTGAGCAAGCAGGGACAGTAGGAAGATCTCTGGCAAATGCTATGCCTCCTGGAGAGGAATGCAGGTGTCACCCAGCAAGTACTAGGCTACTTCTAAGCAGAGAAACCTCTTTGCTGAAGTCTGAGAAGCCAGAGGCCTGAGCTAACTCATCTCACAGCCTGACCCTGCCCAGGCCCTCAGGGAAAGGAGTGCAGAGCTCTGTGTGCTATTCTTAGAGCTCTGTGTGCTATTCTTAGAGCTCCTTTCACCCTCAGCCTTTCTGTTCTATGACAGTGCCCTGGCCTTAACTCAGTATAAAACAGGACTGTAAGATTAAACTCTTTTTTCTTCTTTTCTTTCTTTCTTTCGTTTTTTTAAACCAAAAATACCCCTCTTCACTTATGAATATTCAGGCTGACAGGGTAAAATCTTAGAGTTAAAAGTACCTTCAGGTGTTATCTCATCACACTTGGCTCAGAGCCTGGCATACTGAGTTATTGGCTGTGAAGCCAGGGAGTCTGAGGGTGGGGTGCTTCGGGAGCTTAGCCGCCCTTTGGGTTGGTGCTGGCAGACAAGAACATAGATCTAGCTGCAGTGTCCACACATACTGGGTGTGGGTCAGAGATTTAGTCTTAAGAACATCTCAAAGAGCAAGGTGAGACCTAGGGTAAGGGTTAGGTAATTTATCAAGGGACTCAGGTGTGGGGAACAGAACAAGCCTCTGAATATTCATTGTAGAATATAAATGGAGACCAAGTCTTTTGAAAGACAGGGGTCTGATTAAGAATTCTGCAGATCAAGCCTGGGAAAACAGAGCAAATGTGGCTCAATGCTGAGTGTTGGGTCTGTTCTCTGAGTTGTTGGCCACTGGTTTTCAGTGAAGCAGGGAGAATACTTGGTGGGCCCTGCTTTCTGTGTACATCCGAGTGTGCTGAGCCTGGGAGCTCGGCAGGACCAAATATAACTTCTTCCATGTCTAATGAGCAGAGCTTTGATCCCAGGCAAAGGACATCTAGATCTGACCTCTGCTACTTAATACCCACTTTGGTGGTTATTTAACATCTGTTTCTCAGGTTCCTCTATGTATAGAAGAGGGATAAAAACAGCACATATTTCAGAGGGCTGTTAAGAAGATTAAATAAGACACTACATGTAAAGTACTCAGAACACGTAGTGCTAAGTTTTAATTTATTAATATCACTTATCGATGACATTTGTGGTTGTTTGCTATTGTGACTTAGGTCACTTGCTAAACAAGTATGGTGAATAACCTGTGTCCCACTCCTGTGTCCTATGCATGTTTTACTAGATCAGGACACTTTTTCCCAACCAACCTAGATGTAGCTTCAGAATTATTCTCCATATAGATGTCTAGGCAGTTCCTACCAGTTAATTAGGGATGTATATCTATTTGCTATCTCTGTTTTAATCTATAAATTCCCCTCACAGTCCCCTAAGAGGTGAACATCTAGCTTTTTAATAAACTTTTCACTACCCATGAGCTTATTGCCTCAAAAAGCTATCCATTGTATTATCAGATACCTTTAATTTTTACAGTCATTGAATAAAAATTTAAAAATTTTAAACCCACAGTGATTTTCAAAATCTACAAAACATATTTGCTTTTACTATCATATCACATGCACAAGGATATGTTTATTATAGCTTATATGAACGTCCATCAACCTTTTGGTTCATACTTATTAATATTCAAAGAAATTGTCAGTTATTTCATTGTAGGTGTTAATTTGCATTTGGCAGCTGGCCTTCAATAAAAAGTTCAGTGTTCTTCTTGCAGATATGACTTTGACATTTATTCTTGGCAAGATAAATACTGTTCTAATGCTTTCTTTTTTAAAATATCATGCACACATATAAAAGTAGCAGCAGCAGACAAAGAAATGACCTGAACTTTCTATAAAATATTTTTGAACTAGTATACTCACTTGTGAATCTAAACATAAATTTCTAAATTAATCTTGAAGTTCAATTACTTCTGAAAAATAAGAAGGAGTTCCAAAGACCAAAACTTCACTAATGATAGATAGATCTTAATATTTTGATGGAAAATTTAGGGGCAGACATCTTCATTTTGGAGTATCGGTTTCATTTACATAAAATTGTTAGTACAACCCTCACCCCAGGATACCAAAATTCATGGATGCCCAAGTTCCTCATGTAAAATGGTATAGTATTTGCGTATAATGTACTCATATCCTTCAGTGTGCTTCGAATCATCATCATGTAAATGACGTGTAAAAACCTGTTATGTTGTATTGTTTGGGAAATAATGACAAGGGAAAAAATCTATACAGGTACAGACACCACCATTGTAGGCCTAACTGGACTTTTGGTCCATGCTTGTAAAACCTGTGGATACTGAACATTGACCATATTTCAGAGGAATGAAGAAAACAAACAAAAAAAACACCCACAGCTGTTTTTGTTGTTTTCTCCCTCCTTTATATAGACATGGGTCTGCTCTTCAAGTGTTTTAAAGAGATAATATGGGTAAAAGATCTTTTCTTTCTGTTTTGTGTGTGTGTGTGTTTGTTTTTGTAGCCTCATTATGCCTGGTTTAAAAAATAGTTCAGAGACTAAGTTTAATTCTCCTTCCCCTTTGGCTATTCATTAGGAGGTCTGTGTCTATATGAAGACAAAAGAGCCAGCTGATTTGATCTTTTCAGTAGGAAAACAGAACGTTTCATATGGACATATAGACAGTACTAATTTGGGGATATTACAGATGCTACTTTTTCAAACTAATAGGTGATGAAATAATCAAGAATACTAAACATGTATTATATACTTAAGCTATGCCAGGCTGTTACACACTTACCTTTAAATATTTCAGTACCTCTACAAGGTGACTTGTCTGATCTTAATTTTACAAAAGAGGAAACTGAGGATCAGAGAGTTTAAACTATTTCCCCAATGCCTCTCTATTAAATAGTGGAGTTAGGATTTAAATACAGATGTGCTTAGTGTTGTCAAAATCCTTCTTCTTCCACTGAACCATTGTGACTCCTACCCAGATTGAAAGACTGGGAGGTGTGGACCCGAGAAAGGAAAGGCATCTGAGGTTCTCAAAGCCATTGTACAGGGGATCACACCTGCTGCTCCTCTGCTCGCACATGCCAGACACGCAAGAGGAAAATGCTGAAAAGAACAAAAATGCTCTAAAGTGTAAGGAGTCTGTACAAAACCATGAAAGTCCTGAGATTCATTATTTTTCAAAAGTGGAAGATCTAAGACAGAGAGCCATAAGCAACCTTCAGTTTCCAGACTCCTCAGGAGAGTTGTTATTCTTCTTCTTCTATTCTTTTACAGCTAGCTGTCTGTGGTTTTATTACAACTTTAATTGGCTAGAGCCTTTAATTATGGTTAGGTGAATCCATTTGGGTGAAATAACAAGCATAAACTTTCTTCCATTTTCAAAAGTGAACATTTGTGCAAATTCAGAATTTGCTTTTTTTTTTTTTTTTTTTTTTTTGCCTCTGCGTATTTCTTTCACTCTATTCTCTCAGTCTATGTAATTTGTGTCTTTCAGACTTTACATCATTAGCTGTGGAATATGACAGGTAGAAAAAAAAGGCCCAAGGTCATTTCCTTATGCTTTGAATCAGACTCAGGCACATGACTTTCTTGGTTTAAAAAAAAATCTATGCTAACTTGCAATTTAATTTTCTGCTTTAAATGTCTTCTTTCCTGATGATATTCCTTCAGCGGCTTGATTCAGTGTAAATGCTAAAGAAGACATCAAATTTCTCATTGGGTGTTTTACATTTTACTTTAAAAATGTAGATTCAAAATATAATCTGGACCTGATTCTGGCACCAATGGCAGCATATGTAGTTTTTAAGCTTTCTAATTCCTCACATACAAAAAACAGAGAAGAAAGCAAAAGCAGGAGAGTGTTCAATTTGACATCAATACTAGGTGTCATTGCAACTCAGAGAACCCCAAAGTTCAGGCAGGTCAGGACCAGCCATAAAAAGCCAGCCAACCCATATGAAAGGCATTTACTCAGTGGAGAGTGAAGAGAAACACTGTGGCCAGACACAGAGATATGCCTCTCTGAGCCTTCTTTAGGGAAAAATGTGTCACCCTGGTAGAGGAAGGTGGGGCAGTGTGGCAGGAACAACCATCAGCTGTTAACTCTCTTCAGATCTGCTTTACTTGTGAAGTCACATCTTTGTAGGGGTGGCCCCAGAGTATGAGTGAGTGAGACCATGATGAGGTGTCATGACATTTCCCTCAGGGAGGAGCATCTCTAATAAAAAGCACGGACCACAGATCTGCACTGAGTTTTGGCAGGTCTTCTCTCCCAGTCTTTTCTTCCTCTCCTGGCCTTTCAGAATGTTACAGTTTTGCACTCCTAGCTCTGTCTCAGTGTCTGCTTCCAGTGTCTGCTTCCGGGAGGACTCTACTGATACACAGGGGCACGATGGTCCTGAGACAGCAGGCAGTAAGATGGGGTGCTATGTGAGAGAGTTCCTGGCATAACATGGTGTGCTATTGGCCAAGACCTCTGGCAGTGATTTAGGAGACTATTTTGGTGGGGGAGACTCCCAGGTGCAATGATGTAAGTTTCAGGATCCGAATGTATGTGGAGAGAATAATGCATATGAAGTCAATGGAATGGGCTGGAGTTTATTGACCGCCTACAAAGGGTTAATGACAAGCCTGGGACTAAGTATGTAGTCTGGAAGGCTTACTTGCTAGAGATTACGAAGGGACTGGTATCTCCTATAGCAGGAAAGCAGAAAACCAACTGAAACCAAACCCACTCCCTTGAGGAAAGACATTCTGTTTCTGAAAGCTACAAGAGATTTTCTTGAGATCTGTTCCTACTTTCCTTCCTGGCTTCCATATTAGGAACTAGGGATAAGTTGCAGCAGAGCCCAGCTAGCAGCATGCTGGGTCTGATTAGGGAAGAAGGGAGCTGTACTCCAAAGGAGCTGTAAGAATTAGCTAGCAGGTACTAGAAGAAGCTGGTAGAAGGCCCATGTGACTGGATTTTGAGGATGCCATCCGAGGGGTCAACACATAAGACTAAATAAGGGAGATTTGATTGACTTAGGGGGACTCTCCTTGGGATGTGAGATGCAAGAGCCTGACATGGACTTCAGAAGATGGTCAAAAATCACTTCTTGAGTGGCTCCTAAAAACCTGGAGAAAGTAACTATCCATGCTGACAGAAATGGAAACTCCTGAATTGCTGTAATAAAGGGCAAAGCAAGGGGTTTAAAGTTCATGAAAGTGGGCATATGGGAGTGAGGCCAGAAGACCTGACAGAGGACAGACCATTCACCGAGGCCACCAGGAGTGCGATGATGAGAAGGGAACCAAAATCACCAAGATGGTCAGGGGTGGATCTCCTCTGGAAAGCAGATTGATGGTAGGAGATGCTGTTAAAGATGTTGGCTTGTTGCTAAAGCCCAGAGTAATGGAGACCAGGTGGTGGCACTTAACCTGCAGATGTCATGAAGGGGAAGCCGTGCTGCCTTGACCTGCAGAGAATTACAAAGACAGTTAATAGGTATGGAATTCTCAGAGGCAAAATAAATGGACAGCCAACACGGTTAACTAGTGAATGTTTGTAATAGCAAGGAAATAAGAATGGATGAGCAGAAGATTGAGAGAAAATTCCCCGATGAAAATTCATAATCTCTTTCCAGTTTCCAGACCTGAACCGTCTTCTAGACCTCGAATTCACTGATGGAGGCAGTAGCTAGGCCATCTAGGGGAAGGATTTTGAAACACTATGAGGGGTGTATGCTGTAATGATTACCCACTCTTTCATCAAAGGACCTGTGGGCCAATAGGTTCTGAATCCAAAGAATAACTTTGTTGTTGGGGTTGGGGCAATGAAAACAAAAACAAAACCAACACCAACTTCCATTAGTATTTTAAAAAGCCATGTGTCCTAATAGTTCAAATCTAAACCTTGTAAATATATATATTTTTTTCATTTTGATGTAGGAGTCATTGTTCTATGGCAAAAATGGCATGGTTTATCTGATTGAAAGTTCTGTCATATGACTCAATTCTCTGAGATTTTGGAAAACAGAACAACAAATTTTGGATGCACATCTCTCCCTCGGCCTCTACCTTCATACTGAATCTAGAGAAGGCTCCAGCAGAAGATTCAGGCCCACTCAATTGCTAACGCTGTTCAGAATAGAGCAAAAGATGTTGGAAGCCAATATCTGGTGATCCAGGGGTGGCCCTGAGATCTGTGTAGCTTCTGAGTCTCTCTACATTCCCTGTTTTTCCTTGTGTCTCTTTAAGTGCTAAAATTGAACTCCAGTATTTTACCCCATTCTATTTCTGTCTGGGAATCTAGCTCGGCTTTGTAATCTCTCTCATGGTTTGGGGTGAGAGGATGGATTGTGTTTCTTGAAGCCAAACCTATACCTTAAATGAGACCACCCATTGCTCTGCTAGGAACCAGCTGCCCCTTCACCCTTATGAAAATTTGTATTCCTCTAGCCTGCTGACACTGCATCACAGAGTGTCCACTTGCTTCTTGTCACAGTTGGACACATCTTTAGGGTACTATATATTGAACTATCCATTAGCTTTTCTGGATTTCAATCCAGGAACTGGTTGCTTTTTTTACATTTTATCCTGGCTCTAGAATATCTCATATAATAGTCTAGTATTTTTGTGAAATATTAATACAAAGAAAAACCTTAGTGTTTACCTATGTTAATTTTGTATTTATTAGTACTCTATTTGTATGAATTAAAGGCAATTCATGGCTTTGCTTTTCTAGGATAATGAAATAAAATCCAATTTTATTTACTTACTTTGTCTTTTTCCCATGTCAAATACTGTGAAGATTCTGAGATTTCACCCTTCCCGAAACCTAATATTTTCTTACTGTGATTTTGTGGGTACTGGGAGGAGGCATGAGATTCCTGGGTCAGATACAGAGGACTCATTTCCTTACAACAGCATCAAGCAGAATAAGCATTGTGTTTGTGTCAGTTTTCTTCTCCCTGCTACAGGTCCCACATGAGTGACGTGAAGAGATTCAGATTAATGCTGCATACACAGGGATTCCTTTAGATGAGGAATCCTGAATTAGAAAACCTGAACCTTTTATAGTAGATGGAAAGCCTGCCTGTCCTTTGCTCCAGACAAAGACATCATCTTTATTATATAGGATAGTAAGAAACTTTCCTATTCGCTCCAGATGAAGATACTATCACTATCTTCCAAGTCTGTTCTCTCTACAAATATCCTTGAAGAAACAAACTGGAAGAAAGAGGGTCAGTGCCTTTCTTTGTAAAACCAGCTGCCTGTGAGAAATTGTCTCCCAGGAGCCTATACTTCAGTATAAAAGTAGTGTACGTTGGAATCAGTCACCTCTTCAGCTTGTCCAAAGATGATTCATTCATTGATCAGTTAATTTTTTTTTATTGTTTGGAATTCATTGAGGTACAAAGAATTAGGTGGCATTGATTGTGATAAAGTCTCTCTTGTAATTATGTCCCATCCCCACGTGGAGTGCCATACTCCTCCATAACCCCTATTCCCCTTTCTCCTCATTCTCCTACTCCCTCCCCTTGTATTAGATCATCTATTGCCTTCATATTAGAATTGAGTACATTGGATTCTTGCTTCTCCATTCTTGGGATTCTTTACTAAGAAGAATGTCTTCCACCTCCATCCAGACTAATACAAAAGATGTAATGTCCCCATCTTTTTTACTGGCTGGATAGTATTCCATGGTATACATATACCACATCTTGTTAATGTATTTCTCAGGGACTGTGAGAAATTTTTCATGTTTGTTAGCCATTCTTCTGTCTTCATCAGAGAAGGTTCTGTTCTTATCACTTGTCCAGAGGTAAATGGGATTGTTTACTCTTTTTCTGTTGATTAATTTGAGTTCTCTGTAGATTCTAGTTATCAATCCTTTGACAGATTGAAACCCTGAAAATATCTTTTCCCATTCTGAAGGTTCTCACTCTTTTTTTTAAAGAAGTCATTTGTACATAGATCATGATACATTTATGCCATTATGGGATTCAATGTGTCAATTATTTGTACAAATTGGAGTGCTTGTGTCCTACTAATTAACATAGCCTTCACCTCATATACCCAATTATAGTGTTAAGACATTTGTGTTCTACACCTGATAGATCCAACTTGTACTTGCAATATGCTCCATAGGTGTGGTTCCACCAAAAAGGCCTTGTTTTTATGTCCCACTTGAGAGAATTGGGGCGGTCTTTGATT
>CAUYQS010030749.1:0-50893 GCA_963574585.1 Otolemur crassicaudatus | reverse complement strand
GCTCACAGCAACCTCCAACTCCTGGGCTCAAGCGAGTCTCCTGCCTCAGCCTCCCAAGTAGCTGGGACTACAGGCGCCCGCCACAGCGCCTGGCCATTTTTTGGTTGCAGCCATCATTGTTGTTTGGTGGGCCCGGGCTGGGGATTTGAACCCGCCACCTTAGGTGTATGTGGCTGGCGCCTTAGCCGCTTGAGCCACAGGCGCTGAGCCAGGCACATCATAGTTTTGGGGAAAATCATAAGAGTCTTGTTATTCTCTGGCCCTAAAAATTCTCTAGATCTAGATTATTATGTTTTATTTAGGATACATTGTGAATACTTTCGGAAAAACTATGTCAATCAGTGCAAAGGTTTTGGTGACAATTAAGGAGAGAAATGAAAGTTATACTTATTATATGGATGACATTCAACCCCTTCAAGGAAAAACATTTACCAGTCTGTGGCCATCGAGAACATTTTCATAAGGAGTGTGCAACCTAGATCCCTTGCATATGACAGTTTACAGCAGGGGTCATGCTCCTATGAGATTCTGATGTGCTGCAGATGATTTATTTTATATTAGAGAAAGAAAGGTGGGGGGAGAAGATGAGAACAAGAGAGAGAAGGGGGCTGGAGATGGTGGCTTACCCGTGTAATCCTAGCACTCTGGAAGGCTGAGGCAGGTAGATTGCCTGAGCTCATAGGCTGGAGACCGGCCTGAGCAACAGTAAGACCCATCTCTAAAAAAAGCCATGCGCTGTGGTGGGCACCTGTAGTCCCAACTACTTGGGATGTTGAGGGAAGAGGATCTCTTGAACCCAAGACTTTGAGGTTGCTGTGAGCTATGAGGCCATAGCACTCTACTCAGGGGGACTAAGTGAGACTCTGTGTCTAAATAAATAGGCTGGGTGACCGTAGCTTAGTGGTTAGGGTGCCAGCTATATGTTCTGGGGCTGTTGGGCCTGCTAAACAAACAAGAAAAAAAAGCTGGGCATTGTGGCAGGTGCCTGTAGTCCTAGATACTAGGGAAGGTGAAAAAATGAGACTCTGTCTCATAAAATAAAAAAAATAAAAAAAAAAGAGAGAAGGGAAGATGGGGGTGGAGAGAAAAGGAGAGAGAGAATGGTCTGGCATCCCATGCTTTAAAAGATATTAAAAGGAAAAACTATTTTCTTTTAAATCAAAACAGAAATTTTTTTCATTTTTTATGACAGTGTCTCACTAAGATGCCCTCAGTAGAGTGCTGTAGTGTCACAGGTCACAGCAACCTCTAACTCTTAGGCTTAAGTGATTCTCTTGCCTCAGTTTCCCAAGTAGCTGGGACTACAGGCACCCGCCACAACATCTAGCTATTTTGTTGTTGTTGTTGTAGTTGTCATTGTTGTTTAGCAGACCCAGGCTAGGTTCGAACCTGCCAGCCCCGGTGTATGTGGCTGGCACCCTAACCACTAAGCACGGGCACCAAGCCCAAAACAGAATTTTTTGGTGATTTTTAAAAACATTTGGCATTTTAAAAAACTTTTCCTTTTTTTTTTTTTTTTTTGAGATGAAGTCTCAAGCTGTCCACCCTGGGTAGAGTGCTGTGGCATCGTAACTCACAGCAACCTCCATATCTTGGGCTCAAGTGATCCTCTTGCCTCAGGAGGCTGGCCTCGCTTTTTGCTCAGGCTGGTCTTCAACTCATGAGCTCAAGCAATCCATTGGCTTTGGCCTCCCAGCAGTGCTAGGATTATAGGCATAAGCCACTGCGCCCAGCCTAAAAACCTTTTAAGATAATTTTAGACTTATGGAAGAGTTGACAAAGATAGTATATATACATTTTACCCAGCCTCATCTCACATTAACATTTCCTATAGCCATGATACATTCATCAAAACCACATTAATATGTATAATACTACAATCAATTAAACTACAGACTTTATTCAGATTTCACCAGTTTCTCCATTAAGGATCCAATATAACATATCACAATAAAACAGACTTTTTGCGACTTAGGACTTCTGGGGTCAAATTTCCCAAGGTATTTTATTCTTTTTTTTGAGACAGAGCCTTACGCTGTCACCCTGGGTAGAGAGCTGTGGCATCATAGCTCACAGCAACCTCCAACTCCTGGGCCTCAAGCGATTCTTCTGCCTCTGCCTCCCAAGTAGCTGGGACTATAGGTGCCCAGCAATTTTTTGGTTGCAGCCGTCATTGTTGTTTGGCGGGTTTGGGCTCGTTTTGAACCCGCCAGCTCAGGTGTATGTGGCCTTAGCCACTTGAGCCACAGGTGCCGAGCCTGTTTCTCATAATTTTAAGCCTGAATTTGCTCACATTCTGAGGAGAACATATTCATGGATAGATTGGTAGGCAAATAGGCAGAAGAGTGAGCTATTAAGAACAGGGATCTGAAACAGTCTGAGTCAATAAGCCTTCTATCATGTTCTAACTGTGGAAAGCTGGTCACCAAGTTACCCAATCTCTTGATTCCTTTGTTTACACCCCTCCAAAGTGGGGATAATGATATTAACTCAAAGGGTTGTGAAGAACTGAGTATTACTGGAGTAAAATGCCTAAAAGAGTGCCTGACGAACGGTAAATGAGTAACATACCACACATATTGGCATCACTACATGCAGGTTGACATCATGTGCCTAAGGACTTGGGTTCAATGATGGAGAAGAAAACAAATCTCACGAGTTGAACTCTAAATTTCTTTGATACTGAGAAATTCCTACTTAGGGTGGCCATTTAAACTTTCCACTTATTTAAAGGAGAACATACTTGCAGTAGTTAGGTCCACAGCCTAGTTCACAAAAGGCTACCTAAATAAAAGTAACTTAAGTAGAACATTAGTAATATGATGGAATCTAAAACAAAGTTCTCCTGGAATCCATCTTTCCCCCTGTTGTAAATAGTCCTTCTACTCATTGGCTGGTAGAGTAGAAATGGACAGTAAGGGCTCAGTGCCTGTGGCTCAAGCGGCTAAGGCACCAGCCACATACACCTAAGGTGGCGGGTTTGAATCCCCAGCCCGGGCCCGCCAAACAACAATGATGGCTGCAACCAAAAAATGGCCAGGCGTTGTGGCGAGTGCCTGTAGTCCCAGCTACTTGGGAGGCGGAGGCAGGAGACTCGCTTGAGCCCAGGAGTTGGAGGTTGCTGTGAGCGTGATGCCATGGCACTCTACCCAGGGGGACAGCTTGAGGCTCCGTCTCAAAAAAAAAAAAAAAAAAAGATTCTTTAGCTGACAATTGGCTGAAAGAGTTAGGCCCTGTCTAAAGGGAGTGAATCAGTAAAAAGGCATGCTTAAGATAGAGTCTGTCAATTAGAGACTAAGTACCCAGCAGACTCAAGTGGGTTTAGTAAGTATGTATATTGAGGGCCTGCGGGTATGTCTTACATAGCCTCAGGCCTGTTAGAGACTCACAAAGGACATCCCTAAGAAGGCGTGTTCAATCTCCTTTGTCAGGGCCAGCAACTCAGTTTTAGCTATCCTCTTGGCCAAGAGAGGGTCCAGTCAGTTAGTTGCTGAGAGGGGAACCTTAAGATTTTATTTCTGTTCACAAGTTCATTTTTGCAAGAGACAGCCAAGAGGCAGGGGTTATGTAATATGGGGAAGAGACAGATTCCAATGCTGTCTGCGTCCACTCGTCACAGCTTGGAATTACAGCTAATTAGGAAGAAGAGAAAGGCCGTTCCTGATACCCACTAAGTGCTTGCCAGCCACATTCTCATTGTTCCCTCTCTCCGGCCCCAGAGGCTGAGCTTCTGAAAGGCAATGACCAGCCTTGCTCTTTCAGGATCTCCACAGCTCCAGCGCATGACAGGAGCTCAAATGTTTGCTCATTTCAGGTGAAAGGTAGGTTAAAAGTTAAGTTGAGGAGGTTGCTGTGTATAAATTAAGAAGTGAGGAGCTGGGTGGTGCCTGTGGGTCAGTGAGTAGGGCTCTGGCCCCATATACGGAGGGTGGTGGGTTCAAACCCAGCCCTGGCCAAATTGCAACAACAACAGCAAAAATAGCCAGGCGTTGTGTCGAGCGCCTATAGTCCCAGCTACTCGGGAGGCTCAGGCAAGAGAATCGCCTAAGCCGAAGAGCTGGAGGTTGCTGTGAGCTGTGACGCCACAGCACTCTACTGAGGCTAACAAAGTGAGACTCTGTCTCTCTAAAAAAAAAAAAAAAGTGAGGAGCCATTGAAGGTTCTTAAAAAGGGTTTTTAATTCTTCTTCTTTTAATTGAAAGTTGGTTAGCTTCCTGGTTACTTCTCAGTTGGTTAGCTACTAGTTACTTCTCAGAGCTGCTGGCATTTGAGGCTAGATGATTTTTTATTGTCAATGGCTGTCCTGTGCATTGCAGGATGTTCAGCAAAATCTCTGACCTCTTCCCACTAGATACTAGAAGTGTCCCCTAGTTGGGGCAATCAGAAATGTCCCCCAGACATTACAACATGTCTCCTGCGAGGCAAAGTTGCCCCAGCTGGTTGTTAGTGGGAGGAGTGAGCCTAGAGGAAGGGGGATACAAGATGCTCCAGTCCAGAAGAGGAACCAAGAAAGGGAGTAGGTAGAAAAGACATTCATTCAAGTGTGATTGACTTCAGGGCAAATGACCCTCATCACTGTTGTAGGGTTACAATTACACACAGTATTCTGGAGCTTCATATAGAAGTGTTCCCTTAATATATAAGCTGTTCCCTTAGGTTTTTAGTTCAGTAACTGGTCTTGAACTCCTGAGCTCAGGACAAGGTTTTTAGTTCAGTAAAAACCTAAGGGAACAACTCGGGAGGCATCCCCGTCTGTCTCCTCTAGAAAACTATGAAGCCTGACGTTGCTTAGAGAAAACTGTAGCCAGAGTCGTCAGGAACAGGTTAGGCCCAGTTATCTTTCTGCCTGAATATATTGATCCCTTATGTAACTGGCAGTACCAAAAGCAAACATGCACCTTTTAATGAAAATTGTCATTTGATATTTACAAAGCTTTTGGTTTATTGCATAAGAGAAAATTTTCCTGCAGTTAATGCTGTCACAACACCCCCTGCTAAGGGGTACATGGTAAAATTTCAGGCCTTAACCTTTGAAATGGGGAGCAACGTTCCTTAAAGTAAAGATGTTACACTGAATCCGTTTCAGGACAGGCTTGAGGAAACCGCAACATGAGATATACTGTATGCAAATCGTTTGGTTTGGAGAAAAAAATCTGCACGTATTGTTTATTCCAATGGCATCAGGTGATAGGAGTTCACTGTAACCTAGCAATGTCACAGCAGCATCTCGGGGCACATAATTGTGGCGGAAAGCCGCTGTTTACCCAGCTAAATGAGATAAAGATTAGGCGAGGCTTGTGTTACTTATGGTTTGTTACCATGGTTGCATTTTCCTAATCCCCTTACGTTTGCCCCTGCAAGAAATAAAGAACAGTCATAATATCTGCCTGCCGCTCAGCACCGATGTTGGGATATGTGATTATTTCTAAGTTGATGTCCATTTGGAAAAGATGTTTCCTTGATGCCCTCTCCCCTGACAATGGTGACAGAAATCACCAGATCACTGGGATCTGATATACGATCCTTAGAGGTAACGTCCCTCAGGGTGATGGTGCCAGTCTGGTCCTTTACAAGATGTGCTTGAGATCATTAGACTGGGCTTCACTTCAATCACAAAACTGGTTGCTATAAGGTGTAGGAGATCCGCTCAGATTTTTCAAAGTTAGTTGTTTTTGGTTCCTTTCTTCAGACAATCTCACTCTGTTGCCCTGGGTAGAGTGCCATGGCATCATTATAGCTCACAGCAACCTCAAACTCTTGGACTCAAGTAGCTGAGAGTTTCCCACCCACCACTATGCCTGGCTAGTTTTTTTCCATTTTTAGTAGAGATGGGGTCTCACTCTTGCTCAGGCTGGGCTTGAACTCCTGAGCTCAAGTGACCCACCCACCTTGGCCTCCCAAAGTGTGCCTAGCCTTTTGCATTTTTTAGACACAGGGTCTTGCTCTGTTGTCCAGGCTGGAATGGACTGGCAAAGATCACCCCTCACTACAAGCTTGAACTCCCAAGCTCAAGTGATCCTCCTGCCTCAGCCTCCTGAGTAGCTAGGACTTATGGGCATGCTCAACCACACCTGGATGATTTTCTAAATGTTTTACACTGTGTCGCCTAGGCTGGTCTTGAACCCCTGATCTCAAGCAATCCTCTTCCTTGGCCTCCTAAGTGCTAGGATTATAGGTATGAGCCACTGCTCCTGGCCCAGAGTTAGTTTCCAGTGTTGTAAATATCCTGTGTCAGTTTGCACTTTAAACTCATGTTTCATGTATCATCTTGAATTTGTCGTCTAGCACAGCGAGAAAGTCAGCACCAGACACCTGCATCCTTGGGTGAAATTTCAATCTCACTGCGTTGTGTCATTGAGGCAAGACCTCCATGATGGAGCCAGCGTTCATTCTGCTGGCCCTTGCCCTGGCTTTCAGTCCATTCCAGCTTCTCTCTTTCTCTCTCTCTCTTTTCTTTGGGGGGGGGGGGGAGACAGAGTCTTACTTGTCACCCTCAGTAGATTGCTATGGTGTCATAGCAACTTCAAACTCCTGGTTTCAAGCAATCCTCTTGCCTCAGCCTCCCAAGTAGCTGACACTACAGGCACCCACCACAATGCATGGCTAATTTTTCTATTTTTAGTAGAGGGGGGGTCTCATTCTTGTTCAGGTTGGTCTTGAACTGAGCTCAGGGCAATCCACCTGCCTTGGCCTCCCAGAGTGCTAGGATTACAAGCGTGAGCCACAGCGTCCAGCTCTATTCCAGCTTCTCAAAGCCTAACTCTACCCTTGGTTAGGGAACAAAAAAGGTGCCAGCACAAACCAACAAAGAAATGAAGGGAGCGGTCCCTTGGAAGGAGGTGTGCGTCCCAGCAGAGGCTGTTTGGGAAGACCTGGCCTCTGGGATGCTTTTCTGTTCACCATCCTCACCACTTCCCCTACGTGCTCGCTGCCTCTTTCTCCCTTTTCTTCTGTCCTTTCTTTCTTCCTTCATTTTTTTTTTTTTTCTGAGACAGTCTCACTTTGTTGTTCTTGGCAGAGTGCCCTGGCATCATAGCTCACAGCAACCTCTAACTCTAGGGCTCAAGTGATCCTCTTGCCTCAGCTTCCCGAGTAGCTGGGACTAGAGGCATCTGCCACAACACCCAGCTATTTTTAGAGACGGGGTCTCTCTCCGGCTCAGGCTGGTCTCGAACCTGTGAGCTCAGGGAAATCCACCTGCCTCGGCCTCCCAGAGTGCCAGGATTACAGGCGTGAGCCACCGCATCCACCCCCTTCCTTCACTTTCTACATGAAGCAACAAACTTCAGGTAGCAAAGCATCTGCTAGTACTAGTCTTGGCTTTTGTGTGCAGTTCTGGGTGTTTTTAGGCTGCTCTTTAAAGAAGTCTTATCATAGGGTGGGGTAGGGGCAAGGAGGGTAGCAGGAATGCTCTCTCAAATAGCCTTAAAGAAACATGTCTGGGGCTGGGAGTGGTGGCTCACGCCTATAATCCTGGCACACTAGAAGGCTGATGTGAGAGGGTGGCTTGGGCTCAGGAGTTTGAGACCAAGCTGAGGAAGAGGGAGCCCCCTTCTTTAGTAAAAATAGAAAAATTAGCAGGGTGTGATGGCAGGTGCCAGTAGTTCTAGCTACTAGGGAGGCTGAGGCAGGAGGATGGCTTGAACCCAGGAGTTTGGGATTGCTGTGAGCTAGGCTGATGCCGTGGCACTCTAGCCTGGGCAATAGTGAGACTGTGTCCAGAAAAAAAAAAAAAGCAACATGTCTGGGAGTGAGAGCCTCTGCTACAAAAGGACTTGGAGCTACAAAACAAGAGGATTTAGTTTATATCAGTCAGTGAATCCGTGAATGATGAGGACTCTTATACCTCCTCGAATGGGTGTGACTGTGGGAGGCAGGCAGGCTGAATTCCTCACAGACCTTCCAACTCAAGGTAAAGTGCCCAGTCAGGGAAATGTCGCCATGACTGTCCCTGCAGGTGGGCTAAAATCTTCAGATTCTCAGGCTGGGCACAGCGGCCCAAACCTGTAATCCTACTGCTCTGGGAGACCAAGGTGGGTGGATTACCTGAGCTCAGGAGTTGGAGACCTGAGCAAGATCCAGACACCCGTCTCTAAGAGTAGCTGGGTGTTGTGGTGGGTGCCTGCCTTGGATAACTGAGGCAAGAGGATCACCAAGAGTCTGAGGTTTCTGTGAGATACGATGCCAGGGTACCCTACCAAGGGGGACAAAATGAAAGTCTATCTCAAATAAATAAATAAATAAACCCTTTAGATTCTTAATCAATAATTTAAATTAGGGATGTTAAGATAGCTCAAAGGGATAAAACTTGTTTCCCCCCTTCTCTCCTCCCTGTATATGTGATCTGCCCATTTGGGATGTTCTATTACCCTGTGTTCCTATGTATCCAACTGTTGCCCTTTGCTCAACCTTCCCAGGGGCGTTCAGCTCCTCTTTCTTTTGTCTTTAACTGCTGTGCATTCTTGTATATTCACTCTGTTGCTGTACCCAATAAAAGACTCCTGAGAAGCGGGATTAGGGCTGCATTGTTTCAGGCTGCCACCTGGCACAGAAACAGTGTATGCCCTTTCAGGCTTCTAGACTTTCTGCTATAAGTTTGGTGTAGTCTCTTGATTTCTGCAGCGCCATCTCCCTTGCTGACTACCGTCTCAGGTTGGGGTCCACAAGAACGCTGGGACACAGTAGATGGCAGCACACTCTGCTGTTGGGCCCGGCTGCAGAGCCTTGGGTCTACCTCTCACTAACCTCCTGCCCTGCGTAACCTGATTCATAACACACAGATGATGCCAGTGAGCTCCCTCACTGGGCTGGTGTGAAGGTTAAAAGAGTTTAATATAAAGCGCTCATGAGTCCACACTCAATAAATGTCACCCATCATAATACCATTATCCTCATCCTCCAGGGACTTGCAAACTCCTTAGAGAGATGGAACAACATGTGCAGGAATTACCCAAGAGAGTCTGTCATGAAATTTTAAGTGTTAGGGTATAAGTGTCATGGCAGTTTAAAGAAGAAAGAAATTTTTCAGCTTCTGAGTGGTCAGGTAAGGGAGGGAAATGATGTTGGAGCCTGGTGGTTGTTAAGCCAACATACAGTCAGCATTCACTGCTCCTAACACTGGCTTACCGATGAATTATTTACTCTATGATATTCTTTTTGCTAATCACGTTTTGCTAATCTTAACAGGAGGCATGGTTATGATCCTTGTGCCAGGTGATGGGCTAAATAACCCTCCCATATGTTATGCTGTTTAATCCTTTTGATAGCCTTAGAATTAGGTAGTAATGTCCCTACTTTATACAGGAAGAAACTGAGGTTTTCGGAGCTGATTGAGGTCCCAGTGCTAACACATGGTGGAGCTGAGAATAGTGCACAGATGGCAGAGCATGTCTTTGCTTCTTTTTGGAATTAAACAAGTGGGCATATCTAAAGGTGCAATGCAGTGGTGCACAGAGGGACAGAATTTTGCAGACCTGTAGTTATGGAGCAGTAGGTATAATAAAAACAGCCCTAGGAGAGGGACGTTTTACAGCCTTGTACCTTGACAGTGAGGTAGTTCAGATCACATTCGGCTCCAAAGAGAAGTGGAGGATTTTCACAGTCTGTAGGAGTGATCTCCAAGCTTTTCTGTTCCTAATTTTTAAAAACCTTTATTATTATTATTAGAGACAGAGTGTCACTCTCTTGCCCTGGGCAGAGGTGCTGTGGCATCATAGCTCACAGCAACCTCAAACTTTTGGGCTCAGGCAATCCTCTTGTCTTATCCTCCCAACTAGCTGAGGCTATAGGCGCCCACCACAATGCCTAGCTAGGTTTTCTATATTTAGTAGAGACAGATCTTATTCTTGCTCAGGCCGTTCTCGAACTCTTGAGCTCAAGCAATCCACCCACCTCAGCCTCCCAGAGTTCTAGGATTACAGGCCTCAGCCACCATGCCCAGCCATGTATTTTTTTCATATACCTGTCTCTTCCCATTTGTACATCTTCTTTAAGCTTTTTCTGATTGCTTAGCCCTGTAGTACAATTTTGTTTTGAGTACTCAGCCTCAGTATATGTATATTTAATTCTAAGTTATATGTATGTACTACTGTGATTAGATTAGCTAATATCTCTGAAAGGTGCAAGAGAAAGACCCAGGAGGGAGTGGAGCTGTCAGGCCAGGTTTATTGACAGGGACAGCGACTCTGCCTGGGCAATTCAAAGTTGGTGTTGGGGGCCAGTTAGAGACCCCTTTTATCTGGGGTCTACTGAGTGGACAAATTCCACAGCTTGTCTGAATGGCTTTGGTGAGTTAGGGCTCTTTGGACCAAACTTCTGGGTGGGGCTAACTAGGTCCTTTGTGTTCTTTGTCTTAGGAGGGGGAGGAGGAAGGGTTAGCTGGGGGAAGGATTAGCCCCTCCCAACAATCTCAAGGTCTATTATTCACCAAGGTGAGTTCATGATTAAAAATAGAGGATATGATTTCATATTTGAAATGTCGTTCCTGATAATTTAGAATTATGTTTGGTGACTTCCTGTCTGAATTGATTATCCTGTCAATAGGTTTTACATTGTATTTGACTGAGGGTTTGTTTAGCAGAGCTTTGTAACATAAGCTATAATAATTACGTACTTGCAAACCCCTTGTGTAAACTGAACCTTTAGCCCCTTAGGGCAACACATGTGGCATTCCTGATCCTTCAGTGTCTGATGTAGGACAGCATGAAAGTGCCAGGCCTGGCCAGGACATGCTCTGGGAGGCTGAGGCGGGTGGATCACCTGAGCTCAGGAGTTAGAGACCAGCCTGAGCAGAAGCAAGACCCGTCTCTACTCAAAATAGAAAAATTAGCTGGGCATTATGTTGGGCACCTGTAGTCCCAGCTACTCAGAGACTGAGACAAGGGGATTTTGCCTGATCCCAAGAGTTTAAGGTTGCTGTGAGCTAGGACACCACAGCGCTCTGCTCAGGGCATGGGATGAGACTCTGTCTTAAAAAAAAAAAAGAAAGTGCCAGGCCAGTCAATATGTTGAATATTCATAAAGCCCTCTCTCTTCCTCCCTGGCTCCCTCCTTCCCTTGCTACAAAGTAAACACCCATAGAAGAATACAAACAAACTGTACCTCCTAGTGAATCGTCCTACCCACTAGTATGTCCTGTGCCCAGGCTGCAGAGCACACCTTTAGAGAGAGCACTGTATTGAGGAAATGGGAGGCGTATTCTTATTTTTAACCCAACACGGTATTTTTTTCCTTTTTAATAGCTCTTACACATTTGCCTGTGATTTCCTGTCCCCTTTCCTTCTAGGCATGCTAGGTCATTGAAGGTGCTTTGGGTTGGGAATGGGAGGCTTGCTTTTAGCTGGCTCTCTGCCTCCAACTTGCATACTGCGCCCTAGGCAAGCTCCTTTGCCTTCCCCATGGCTCAACTTCCTCACCGTCAGTCCTGGATAATCAAGTAATACCTCTCCTGTTGCCCTGAGATCTTCACAGGGACTAATGAGAGTGACAGTGTGGTAAGACCTGGAATGGCCAAGGGCCAAAGGGGCCTCCTGTAACTGCCTTTCCCATCTCATCTCCAGGAACACACAGATTCCACACTGTATGCAGTTTTCACAATTTCTTTACATTACAGCAAACGCTTCGATCCTTAAGGGTTAGTTTTCATTATTTTAGCTTGCTGAAGCACAGTGTACCCAGACAGAGCTGCCTCTCATTGGCTAGAAATGCCTGCAGGTTCCTTTCTGGTCTCTTTGCCCACGTAACTGTCCTTTCCCCGCCACCCCTTCTGTCTTGGGCTCTCTGGAACAAGCTGTGTTGCCACTATCCACAAAGTTGCTCCCCTTCACTCACTGCCCAGTGCGGGGCAGAAGGCTTTGGAGGGTTCACGGTGTTCAGGCTCACCAACGCCCAATCTACGCAGCCATCCAGACAGCTCAGAGTGGGGAAAGATAGAGCACGACTGCTTTTGCTTAAATTGCCAAGACTCAAAGTAAAAAAAGTTGGAGGCTTTTGGTGGGGCTGGAATAATTTTTTTAACATATTTTCTTCTGATTATGGAATATTGAAATTAGAAAGGCAAACAGAAAAGATATGAATATGAATAGAACAAGATGTAATGCTATAATGTGCAACTGTGTACACATCTCATGCACGAACCGCTCCAGACGGAGTGCAGAATGAAGTCACGTGGGCAGACCCTGATCCAACGTGACTTTTGTCCTCAGGAGAAAGAAGGTGTTAGGACACGCCCTGAGGCAGAAGGAGACCAGGTAGATATGGAAGATATCTGCAAGCCAAGGAGAGAGGCCCCGAGGAAACCAACCCAGCACCCTGATCTCGGGCTTCTAGCCTCTCTAGAACCATGAGGCGATAAATTTCTGTTGTTTAAGCTTCCTAGTCTGTAGTACTTTGTTATAGCAGCTTTCCTTAACTAATGCACCACATTTTGTTAATAAACCAATCTCTCCCCAGCAAAGCCTCTCCTTAATATAGTTTTCACCCTCCTTTTAAAAAAAAATTTACTTTATTTTATTTTTTTTGAGACTGAGTCTCATTTTATTACCCTGGATAGAGTCTTGTGGTGTCACAGCTCACAGCAACCTCAAACTCTTGGGCTCAAGTGATCCTCTTGCCTCAGTCTCCCAAGTAGCTGGGACTACAGGCCACCGCCATAATACCTGGCTATTTTCTTTTCCTTTTTCTTGTGGTTTTTGGCTGGGATTGGGTTTGAACTTGCCACCTCCAGCATATGGGGCTGGCGCCCTACTCCTTTGAGCCACAGGCGCCGCCCTGGCTATTTTCTTTTTTAGACACAGGGTCTTGCTCAGGCTGGTCTTAAACTTGGGAGTTAAAGCGATCCACCCGTCCCAGCCTCCCAGAGTGCTAGGACCTCAGGTGTGAGCCACTGCAACCAGCCTCACCCTCCTTTAGAAAGCACTTCAAAGAATTTTCCTCCCTCGGCTGAGCGTGGTAGCTCACGCCCATAATCCTAACACTCTGGGAGGCCAAGGCAGGTGGAATGCTTGAGCGGAGGAATTTGAGACTAACCTGAGCAAGAGCGAGATCCCGTCTCTACTAAAAGTAGAAAAATAGAACTATTGTGTAGTTCCAGCTACTGGGGAGGCTGAGGCAGAAGTGCGTAAGCCCAAGGGCCTAAGGTTGCTGTGAGTTATGATGCCATGGCACTCTCCCCAGGGAGACCGAGTGAGACTCTGTCTTAAGAAAAAAAAAAAAGAAGTGCTTTCCTCCCCCATCTGTTTAACATGCCATGATCGCTTGTCTCATGAATCCTTCAAATGGAATTACTAGCTGTATAGCTGCATCTTTCTAGCACAATTTGTTCTGTTACTTATGTAGTGTTCAGGAAGATGAGAAAATGGAATGTAGCACAAACTAAAGCAAAGACAGCTGGGGGACAGAATGTAGAGACTAGGAAGGATCGTTCTGTTCATTCAACAACATACATATACTTTTTGAGACAGAGTCACAGTCTATCACCTGTGTGAGAATGCCATGGCCCCAGCCTAGCTCATAGGAACCTCAAACTCCTAGGCTCCAGTGGTCCTTCTACCTCAGCCTCATGTGTAGCTGGGACTACGGCCATCGCCACCGCACCTGGCAAAGATTTCTATTTTCAGTAGAGATAGTGTCTTGTTCTTGCGGAGGCTGGTCTTGAACTCCTGAGCTCAAGAGCTCCTCCCAGAGTGCTGGGATCCCAGGTGTGAGCCACTGAACCGAGCTTGATAAGTGTTATTTCAGATGGGGAAGAAAACAGAGTAGTGACCACCGTGGCCTCCCAATACCTGCCGGTGGGCACCTGTTGTCCTTCCTAATTGAAATATGGAGCAAATCTGAATTTAGCCTTGTATCTAATAATGAAGGAGAAATATCTAGTCCTACATCTCCTGAAGAGGGATGAGAATCAGTTTCATTTGCTCTGACATTGTTTGTATCACACGGGATTCATTACTAGACTATATGAGGCTGTACACAGAAAATAGGTGATTCTTTTAGTGTTAGGTAGCTGGGCAGCTACTTTATGCTCTTGCGTCCTAAACTAAAGTGTAAGAGAAGCTGCACTATAATGCGATTTCCTTGCAGTTCTGACTACCAATTTCCCTTTGGAAATAATGAAAAGCATGAACTTTCTGTTTTCATGCAGGGAATCTGTTAATCTATTAGTTATTAAGCAGCAGCAATGTGGTGACATGAATGATAGAAGCAAAATGGTAACCAGTAAATTCCCATTTAACTAGCAAGATTAAGATCAGTCCATGAATGGATTAATAAACTGTGGCATATGTATACCATAGAGTACTATTCAGTCATAAAAAAGATGGAGAAGCGGGGTGCGGTGGCTCATACCTATAATCCTAGCACTCTGAGCGGCTCGTGGATTGCCTGAGCTCATGAGTTTGAGACTAGCCTGACCTGGTCTCTAAAAAAATAACTGGGTGTTGTGGAGGGTGCCTGTAATGCCAGCTACTCAGGAGGCTGAGGCAAGCAAGAGAATTGCTTGAGCCCAAGAGTCTGAGATTGCTGTGAGCTACGATGCAATGGCTTTCTACTGAGGGCAACAAAGTGAAACTCTGTCTCAAAAAAAAAAAGGAGACTTTACATCTTTTGTGTTTACCTGGATAGAGCGGAAACACATTCTTCTTAGTAAAGTATCACAAGAATGGGGAAAGAAAGTATCCAACATACTCAATACAAATATAAAACCAATATATAAAAAAACATACCCGCAGGAAAGAAAAAAATCACAGGCATAGTCTAGCAAGGGGCCGGGGGAGAGGGGATCTGGGAAGAGGGAAGGTGATTGGAGGGTTGTCACCTACTGGGCACAATGTGAAGGTATGTTCAGCACGTCCCCTGGGTGAAGGGCTCAACTACAACTTGAACTTTACCTTAGAAATGAAAACAAGGTAACCTAGACATTTGTATCCTCCTATCGATGTGAAATAAAAATAAAGAACATAAATTACTAGGAAAAAAAAACAAACAACGGAGTGTGTTTTCTAATTCTCTGACTATTAAGGTTAGTCAACTGTCCAAGTAGGTGTGTGTCAAATACTAACCTGCCTGCTTTGTATGTTGCATTCTGTTAGGATTTTTTTGGGGGGGGAGGGGTGGCATAGAGGGAGGGTGATAGAAAAAAATATAACAAATGGTCCCTGCAATCAGGAGTTAATAAACCAGTTAGGTGGGTCACATTCACATGTATGAAGCTGGGAATAACTGGTCTAAGTCTAGCACTTTGGGAGGCCAAGGCAGGAGGGTGGCTTGCATACGAGAGTTTGAGACCAGCCTGATCAATAGCAAGACCCTATCTTTACAGGAAAAAAAAAAAAAATTAGCTGAGCATAGTGGTGTGTACCTGTAGTCTCACCTACTCAGGGGGCTAAGGCAGAAGGATTGCTTGAGCTCAGGAATTTGAGGCTGCAGTGAGCTACCATGACCCACACCGCTGCACTCTAGCCTGGGCAACAAAGTGCCACTCCTTCTCAAAAAAAGCAGAAAACAAAAACCCACGAAGAACTTAGAAACAATTTTGTAGAAGAGGAACAGAGTTGGAGCATGCTAACTATCAGATTTCAAGGTTGCTACGTTATTATGGGATGGACATACAAATCCATGGAATAAAAATAGGGTCCAGAATCAACCCACACAGCTTTTGACAGAGGGCTTATGATAATTCAATAAAAGAAAGATATTCTTTCCAAAAAATAGTGCAGGAACAATGTAGAAAGAAAAACGAACCTTGATTCTTACTTTACTTAGACATAAAACTGACTTCAAATTGGATGAGATACGTAAGCTTAAAAAGATAAAACTTTAAAAGTTTAGAAGCAAACATAGGAGAAAATATATATGACCGGGAGATAGTCAAGGATGTTTTTTACTTAGGACACAAAAAATAAGAACTATAAAAGAAAATATTAATTGAATGGACTTGTGCAGAGTTAAACGCACCTGTTCTTCAGAGGAGAGCACTAAAAAAGGAAGAGGCAGGCCACAGACTGGGAGAAAATAGCCCAAACTCATTTGCCAAAGGAGTTTTATCTAAAACGTATCAAGAACTATTACAACTGAATAAGAAGACAACCCAATTACACTGGGCAAAAGACAAAGATTGAATAGATATTTTACAAAGTTAGATATATTAATATTCAACATGCACACAAAAAATATGTCATCATCATTAGTCATCAGGGAAATGCAAATAAAGCCATAAGGAGATGTTGCTACCTGCATATCCATTAGAATGGTGAAATGCAAAAGACTGGGAATGGCAGGTATTGGTAAGAAAGCAGAATCACCACAAGGTCTCTGTTTTGAGGGCTGGAATGCAGTGGTGAGGTCATAGCTTACTGCAGCCTCCATCTCCTGGGCTCGAGTGATCCTCCTGCCTCAGCCTCCTAAGCAACTGGGACTATAGGGTGTGACACTATGCCTGGCTAGTTTTTAAAAAAAATTTTCTGGGCTCAGCGCCTATAGCTCAGAGGCTAGGGTGCCAGCCACATACACTGGAGCTGGCGGGTTCAAATCCAGCCTGGGCCTGCCAAACAACATTTGCAACTACAAGAAAAAATAGCCAGGTGTTGTGGCAGGCATCTGTAGTCCCAGCTACTCAGGAGGCTGAAGCAGGAGGATCACTTGGACCTGAGAGTTTGAGGTTGCTGTGAGCTGTGATGCCACAGCACTCTACCCAGGGGAACTGAGTGAGATTCCATCTCAAAAAAAAAAAAAATATGAACTTTAGTGATGTGCAGTTTACATAAGACCAAATACACCTATTTTACCCATATATGTTGCTGAGTTTTAAAAATTAACATACTCCTATAACCGTCATCATCACAAAGTATAGAACATTTCCATCACCCCCACATTCTCGACAGCACTGGAGGTATTTTCTGTCACTACGGATGAGTTTCTTCTTCGAGGGTTTCACAGAGATGGGACCTTACAGTGTGTGCATACTCCTTTGTGTGAGGCAGCTTTTACTCAGTATCATGTTTCTGACACGCATCCGTGTTGTTGCATGAATCAGTAGTTCCTTCATGTTTATCACTGAGTAGGTTTCCAATGTGTGGATGTACCACAATTTGTTTATGTACCTCAAATGTTGATGGACACTTAGGTTTTGGCTACTATAGATGACGTTCCATATATATGAAGATCCATATAGAAGTTTTTATGTGAACATACGTTTTCTCTTGGGCAAATATCTATGAGAAAGACTGCAGGGTTGTAGGCTAAGTGTGTGCTTAATTTTATAAGAACCAGCCAAACTATTTTCCAAAGTACTGGTACCAAACTGGGCCCAGTGACCCATAACTGTAATCCCAGCACTTTGAGAGGCTGAGGTGAGAGGATCACTTAAGGCCAGGAGTTTGAGATAAATCTGGGCAACATAGTGAGACCCCATCTCTACACACACACATAAAAAAAATTTTTTTTTTTATTGAATGGTAACTATGTACATTAATGCACTTCTAGGGTACAGTGTGGGGTTTTCACACACAATCCGAAACACTTCCATCAAACTGTGGTTAACACAGCCTTCATGTCATTTTCTTAGTTACTGTTTTAAAACGTTCACATTCCACTCTTAGAAAGATTCACTTGTACCCTTGTAAGATAAACCTCAGAAGTGATCCCTCCAATCCCCCTCCCTCCACCCATTCCTCCCTCAAAAAAATTTTTTTTGAGACTGAGTCTCACTATGTCACCCGCAGTGGAGTCCTGTGGCATCACAGCTCACAGCAACCTCAGCTTAAGTGATTCTCTTGCCTCAGGTAAGAGGCAGCCTTCCAAGAAGCTTTACCATTATAATCAGGTTTAAATTTTGGGCCTGCTTCCCTGAAACTATTCTGGTCATTTTGCCTGAACGGTGATTCCCAAAAATGACCTCAACTTCGTAAGTCCAATTAAAACTTTTGTAGATGAATTTATGCTATTGATACACTTAGCTAACTCTCTCTGATTTTATCGTATGTAGATACTCTGTGATTCCAGTCTCTTGCAGTGGTTCTGTGAGTGGGACTGAAGTGATGGTGGATATTCTCACTGTAGCCTTCAGAACACTGACTATAAACAAGTGTGCCCAAATAATATTCCAAGAATTAGAATTGTAACAAAACATTCTTTATGATCTAAATATAGCCTCATGTTTTATTCTTCAGACTGTCTTTCAACTTTATAGAAAAAGTTTAGGCATAAAAATCACACTCTAGGGGTGCCCATAGCTCAGTGGTTAGGGTGTCGTTCATAGGCTCCAGGGCTGTTGGGTTTGAACCCAGCCCAGGCCTGCTAAACAAACAAACAAACAAACAAAAATAGCCAGGCATTGTGGTGGGCACCTGTAGTCCCAGCTACTAGGGAGGCTAAGGCAGGAGAATTGCGTGAGCCCAAGTTTGAGGTTGCTGTGAGCTATGATGCCACAGCACTCTACTGAGGGTGACAAAGTGAGACTCTATCTCAATAAAAAAAAAATAGCACTCTATAATTAAAACAAAAAATGTCCTTACTGGCCTTTTAGATTTTTGGTTCTGAATAAATGTTTTCCATAAAGTTTGTGTAGACCACTAGAGGCTAAAGCGATACTTCCCCCTCTCAGTTCTTACTGAAATTACTGGGTTATTGCTTATTTGAAGATTTAACTCTTCCACGCCTACAAACCCTCTTTTCAATGAGATCTTCAGCTCCTTGAACCCTAGTTGGTGCTTAAGTTATTTGTTTGGTAGAATTTTATTGTATGGATTTATTGAATTCAAGAAATTTATTCAAATATTTTGCTGACAGGGCGTTCATTCCTAATCCAAATACGCTCACGTGTTTAGTAACTGCCCAGAAATGTTGTAGGTATGCAACGTGCTGTAGGTGTTCCTTAATCATGCCACTCCATTTCCAGACCTTGGCTGCAGTAATTTCCCTGCCTGGATGACGTAGAGGAGAAGGCATTAGCGGAGGCGTGGGAGACCTGGATTCCACAGTGGGCACTAACGGGCCAAATCTGGTTTTACAAAGCAGGTATGGTACACCGCTGCTTGCCTCACTGAGGACAAGGGCGTGAGCTACACGTGCTCTAAGTGGAGGGTCCTTAGAAGAATTGAGGCTTGTTTCCTGGGGTTGAGGTTTATTCTTTTTCACTCTCCCTTTGTGCACCAAATACGTGTATAGTTAGTTTTTGTTTTCTTTTCTTTTCTTTTTTTTTTTTCAGACAGTCTCAGTTGCCCTTGGTGGAGTGCCATGGCATCCTCATAGCTCACAGCAACCTCAAACTCTTGGGCTCAAGCAATCCTTTTGCCTTAGCCTTCTGAATAGCTGGGACTACTTACAAACTCCTGGGCTACATACAAACACCTGCTACCAAGCCCAGCTAGTTTTTCTATTTTTAGTAGAGACAGGATCTCACTCTTGCTCAAGTTGGTCTTGAACTCCTGAGCTCAAGCAGTCCACCCTCCTTTGCCTCCCCGAGTGCTGGGAGCACAGGTATGGGCCACTGCACCTGGCCTTGTTGCCTTTTCAGTTTAGACCTTTGGAACATATTTTTCAATGGAGAAGACCACAGTTTGCATTTTGGAGACATTACCATTTAAGACGTTTTAATAATTAAAAGGCACAAGTAACAGTTCTTTCCCTCTCAGCTACTCAGAGCACAGCCCTGGGGGAGGGGAACGGGTGAGGAGGGGCAATGAAATGGCACAGCCCTAAGCTCTAAGCAGCTAGACAGAAGAAGGTATCTTAGCTTAAGTGGCAGCATGGCTAATATAATTTTACAGTAACTCAAATAAAGTGGAGGATAACATGTTCAGTGCCAAAGGCAAGAAACTGAACCAGTTGATGCCTCTTCGTCTAAGAACTAGGATTCTGCACAGAAAGCCAATTCGGGCTGCACTTTTCCTGCCTTAGATTTGTCTCCTGGTCTTACAGTCACAGATAAGATGCCCTCCTGCATGGGTTCTGATCTATCATCGACATGGATTCCAGTCTCTGATCCTTCCTTGTTTTAGTAAACCCCAGTGGTGTAGACAAAGATTAGCAGGGTTTGGAAAAGCACTTGAGGTCAAGGGCTTGGGCTAGGCTATTCATTTGGGGGTTTTGCTTTTTTGTTTGAGACAGAGTTTCACTCTGTTGCCTGGGTAGAGGGCCATGGTGTTATCATAGCTCACAGCAACCTCAAACTCCTGGGCTTGAGCAATCCTCCTGCTTCAGCCTCCCGAGTAGCTGAAACTACAGGAGTGCACTACTACACCCTGCTAGTTTTTCTATTTAGGAGCAATGGAAACTTCTCCAGTTACAGAGAATGCCCAAAAGTTCTCTTAAGTTTGGAGTATCAATTAAGGGACTGGGCAGGGCGGGTGGCTCATGTTGGTAGTCCTAGCACTCTAGGAGGCTGAAGCAGGACGAGTGCTTTAGGTCAAGAGTACAAGATCAGCTGAACAAGATCAAGAACCCCCCCCCAGGTTCTATAAAAAATAGAAAAATCAGTTGGGTGTCCTAGCTCATGCCTTGCAGCTCCAGCTACTTGGGAGGCTGAGGCAGGAGGATTGCTTGAGCCCAGGAGTTTGAGGTTTTAGTGCGTTATGGTCAAGCCATTTGTACTTTGTGTAAAATGATTCAAACTTTTAAAAATATTATGCAGCAGTATTTATCAAGGGATTTAAGTATGCTCCTTGCTGGTCAAAATGACCTGCAACTTCCAATTCTAATAATTCCTTTTATGGAAGTGAGCAGATGCCTATAAACCTGGCTTATTTCAAAATTGTTTTTATTATATCAAAAAAGAAACAAATGAAACATCCATTATCTGGGGAAAGGTTAACTAAATTGTGGTATACCTAATAGATATTTTGCAATCATTATAGTTTTGTTAAAAAAAAAATTAACTGGCATGGGAAACATATTTATTTATATTGATAAAATCCATGAGTCTGTGGTCGCTAGTAGAAGGGACAGAGAAGCAGCAGGGCTTGTGCTGGGCCTTGAAGGTTAAGTCGGTTTATAAACGTGCAGGAATGGGGAGGATGGCGCTCAGAGGGGTGAGGACGTCACAGGGATAAGGGGAGAGGTGGATGGAAGATTCAGAGGGAGCTGGGAGCACTCTGCGGGGCTGGGGAGCAGGCAGACTTGAATGCTGGGGCGGGGGCAGGGGTTCATTCTAAAAACAGTAAGAAGCTACTGACAGATTTTAAGCAGGGGAGTGACAGGACTGGGATTGCAGGGAGCCCCCAGGGCTATTTTAACACTGAATTACAGCGGCTGTGTGTTTTCAGTTCCTTGGACGTTACCAATGTGAAGTAGAGAGACAGGTAAGTTAACACAACTAGGTTCACTTTTAAAATGCTGCTGAGTGTTGTCATGTTGGCAACAGGCTCTGAACTGAGGTCAGTGCTCTAGGATCAAGCTACGCCAAAGCGGCTGCTGGGGAAACACCCGGTCCGTCCTTTCCCAGCACCAGTTGCCTTGGACTCAAAGCCTTCATGCCTGTTTCTGGGAGGAGGAAAGGTGGCAGGAACAGTTTTCCCATCCAATTTCTAGCTAGTCATGAGCAGAGGCACAGGAAGGGACCGATTTCCCGGGTCAGGTGGTTTTCAGCATATACACCAGGGCATATCCATGGAGTTTCCTTTGCGGGAGTCTTTGGCTCCTGTCTCCTGGGAATACAGAAGGAGTGCGCTCCTAAAGCACTCCGACAATTCTTTCCATTGCCACAGAGACTAGTCTGGCTTTTGATGAACAAGTCCCTTTTGCTACTAGGTAGTATACTGCCTACCGCATCCTTCCTATCTAGCCTGGTTCCTACCACGGGGAGCCCAGTAGACATGACTGCCCCACAGTTCTTGGTCAGAATCCCTGTTATCTGGGGACCAATCAGTGAAAACTATCAACAAGAATCCCTAAAACTCTAACCAAAGAATATCAAATCCTGGTCAGATCGGATTAGGTCTGGCTGCATGTAACTTGGGGATTCAAAATAACAGTGGCTTCTATAACATAATTTATTTCTCTCATGTAAAAGAAGCTTATAGGGATGTGACCTTAGTTCATGGCTTCCATCTTCAAGGTCATCTGGTATTCAAAAGTGGATGTTAGAGTTGGACACAGTGGCTCACACCAATCCTAGCACTCTGGGAGGCCAAGGCGTGAGCTTGAGCTCAGGAGTTGGAAGACCAGCCCGAGCAAGACTGAGAACCCCTCCGTACTAAAAATAAAAAAAACTCGCCAAGCAGAGTGGCATACTCCTATTGTCCCAGCTACTCAGGAGGCTGAGGCAAGAGTTTGAGGCTCAAGTGCCAGAGTTTGAGGTTGCTGTGAGCTATGATGCCACAGCATTCTACTCAGGGTGACAAAGTGAGACTCTGGCTCAAAACAAATAACCCTCCCCCTCAAAAAACCCAAACGCAAGTAGATGTTAAAACTTCAGTCACCGTGTACACGTTCCAAGAAGCAGAAAAGATGAAGCTTTTTAAGAGAGCCTTCCTGGAACTTTCACTGGAATCTCACTGGCCAGACTTAGCTGGTGGCTAGCTGTCATCTTTGATCTGGGGACGTTGCTGTTCCTCATAAAACAGTGGACCTCGTAACAAAGGAAGACAGGAGAACAGACACTGGGTGGGGAAGTAGCTTCTTCTCCCACCCTGACCTATGCCTGACCCTGCTAGATGCTAGACTTGGACTTATCCCAAGTACATCCTAGTTCTCAGCAATCACACATAGATATTCTACTTCTATTCTTGATAAGCATGGATGGCTAGAAAAAGGTAGAGTTTGGGCTTATGCCTATAATCTTAGCACTTTGGGAGCCTGAGGGGGTTGGACAACCCTGAGCAACGTATAGCAAGACCCCATCACTATACAAAATTTAAAAAAGTAAGTTGGGTGTGGGTGGCTCATGCCTGTAATCCTAGCACTCTGGGGGGCTGAGGCAGATGGATCACCTGAGTTCAGGAGTTCAAGACCAGCCTGTGCAAGAGCAAGACCCTATCTCTAGAAAAACAGAAAAACTAGCCAAGCTTTGTGGCAAACACCTGTAGTCCCAGCTACTTGGGAGGCTGAAGCAAAAAGATTGCTTGAGCCAAGAAGTTTGAGGTTGCTGTGAGCTGGGACACCATGGTACTCTACCCAGGGCACAGAGCAAGACTGTGTCTCAACCCACCACCCCCAAATTAGCCAGGCACAGGGGTATGTGCATATAATCCCAGCTATATGGGAGGACAAAGGAGGACTACTTGCGCCTAGCAATTTGAGGTTGGAGTGAGCTATGATAATGCTGCTGTAGTCCAGCCCAGGCAACAGATGACAGCCTGTCTCAATAAACAGGGTAGAGTTTGGCAAGAGAGAGGCTGGGCTTCTTAAGGCATTTAGTCTTGAGATGGATGGTGGATTCACAGTGGTGGGGTACATAAGCTCGTTTCCAAGTGGGCTGTCTCCCACATACCCCAGATAGTATGGGTGTTCCTTGCTTCATCAGGTATTACATAAACAAAAACTTTACTTTTAAAAAATATGTGATGTAAATGCCACTTCCTGCCCTGCCATGGCAGCACTCTTCCCTGCTGAGCTGGAATGACCTCAGAATCCTTCTTAACACAATGTCCCTGGCAATCACCACCCTGGTCCAAAAGACTTTGCACTACTATTTAGATCTATTAGCCACCCTTATTTTCTTGTGGGAATTTTCATTCTTTTTTTTTTGGAGACACAGTTTCACTCTGCCAACTTGATAGTCCTGAGCTAACCTGAACTCAGTGTCTTTGGTGTTCTGGGTGGTGATTCAGGGAGTTGTGCAATTGACAAATTCCCATTTCATGGATAGGAGTGTGGCTGATGAAATGCCACAATTATGCTCCACCTGATTCAATTAAGGCAGCTTGTTCTTGTTGATTTGTTTTTATGAGCAGATACATAGATCATATACATTAGGATGAGGATTGCTTAGGTTTGAAATGTTGTGGTTCCACAGTAAATTTTGTTAGGAGAAAAAGCTACTACTGTTAAAAAATGTGAGTTAGCTAGTTAACCCAAGTTCCATGTTTACCTCTTTACAATGAATAGTGACTGTGGAGAAGGGTGAGGGGAAATAATTTCCCAAATGATACTTTCTGCTGTAAGAGTGGGATAGGCCTGGTGCAGTGGCCCGTGCCTACCATTCCAGGGCTTTAGGTGGCTGAGCCCAGAGAGGATTGTTTGAGGCCACGAGTTTGAGACCAGTCTGGGCAACATAGAACTGTCTCTACAAAAAAAATTAGGGGGACAGAGTGAGATTTTGTCTCTTGAAAAAAAGAAAAAAGGCAGGGGTGGATATATATAAGTGGATCCAGGTTTGTTTTTTTGAAACAGAGTCTCACTCTGTTGCCTTGTGTAGAGTGCCATGATAATCATCATAGCTCACAGTAACCTCAAACTCTTGAGCTCAAGAGATCCTCAAGCTTCCTGAGTGGCTGAGATGACAGGCATGTGCCACCACACCTAGCTAGTTTTTTCTGTTTTTAGTAGAGATGAGGTCTCACTGTTACTCAAGCTAGTTCAAACTCATGAACTCAAGCAATCTACCTGCCTCAGCCTTCCAGAGTGCTAACATTACAGGGGTGAGCCACTGCACCTGGCCTCAGGTTGATTTTTTTTTTAAGAAGACTGAATGGGCTCAGTGCCTATAGCTCAAGAGGCTAGGGTACCAGCCACATACACAGGAACTGGCGGGTTCAAATCCAGCCCAGGCCCGCCAAACAATGACAACTACAACTTACAAAATAGCCCGGCATTGTGGTGGACGCCTGTAGTCCCAGCTGCTTGGGAAGCTGAGGCAAAAGAATCACTTAAGCTTAAGAGTTTGAGGTTGCTATGACATGTGACACCACAGCACTCTACCGAGGGCTACAGCTTGAGACTCTGTCTCAAAAAAAAAAAGACTGAATGTTATGAAGACAGGCCCTTGTTACGACAGTGCTCACCTTTCCCTGACTCCCTATTCTGGGCTAGATCCACACCCTGCTGAAGAACTGTCCCTGCATGTAGAGTCCCAAGTGGTACAGTAACAGGGACGCTGTGGTTAGATGCACAAGCTGTTTTTACATAACGCTTCTCACCTTGTTGCCTCCCTTCTTACTCTGGTCAGGAGGGCTGAATCCCACAGAAATAAGGCTTCCTTACTCCTTTATCTCTGTGCTTAAAGTCTAAAACTAATCCTAAGCAGTCAGCTCCCAGCTTCCTTCAGAACAGAAAAGAGAAAAGGAGAGGAGCAGCACTTGAGTCTTTTCCACTCCCAAAGTCCTGAAGGCAGGGGCTGGAAGTCAGGGTGAATGAAGACGAAAGGGGACCTCTTAGACTTGGGAGTCAGAACCAGGTTCAATCTTGTTAGGCCATTTCTCAGTATGTTGATCTCAGATAGGTTTACTGAACAGAGTAAGTAAAGTGTCTTTATTCACAAAATGGGGCTAACAGCACAAACCCAGACGTATTAATAAAACATACTTAGTACAGTACATGGCCTCTAGCAGGTGTTCAACAGATGACACCTTTCATTATCATCACTTTGGCATCACGTTGCCTCTGTTCAGAGTTGGTTATTGTTCTCTAGTTTTTCCTAGAGTGTCACTGTGTCGGGAGGGGGCATTTCTGCCTGGAGGATGTGTGCATCTGTGTTGATACATAGGTAAATCAGCAAGGCTTTAGCACCAGAAGTCACACTCCTGAGTAAGTTCGAACAGGTGCATTCCTTTTTTTTTTTTTTTTTTTGTACAAAAGGTTTTTATTGGTTGGGGAGGGAGGCTGCAGAGCAGCACTGAGGAGGAGAGAAAAAGAGAAGAGAAAAGAGGAGAGAGATGAGGAGAGAATGAAACAGGTGCATTCCTAAGGAGAATGTAGTGGGAATGTCAAACAAAGGGAGGGGTTAGGGGTGATGGGGCAAAAAACTCCCCAGACCAGTGGCTATACCACCCTTTAAGGGTATGTGGCTCCTGGACATGTCTTCCCTCAGCTCCAGATGTCATTCCTTATCACTGCATGCAGCCAGCCACACTGTCACCTGAGTGCCATTTGGTCTCTCTTTCTTAAGATGAAAGCCTTTCAAACAAATACATGTATATTATAGATTTTAGGATTTAAGTAAAAAGGGCTTAATGTGTCTAAGTGGATATGTCATACACATGTGGTTCAGTAACTGGATACTTCCATTCATACATGCCCCAAATTACACAGCAGCAACCAGAACAGACAATACAGGAACCCCACACTCCAGTGTTCAGCCATCTGACCACACAGCAGACCCCAGAAAATCTGAATAGACACATTCACTGACTCCCAGGGATGCCCCAATCAAACCTTCCTGGGAAGCAGGAAGGTCAGTACAGCTTTAACAAAGAACACTGTTTTGTCTTGCTGTCTCTGGGGCTGCAATTCTTTAGAATGTCCCTTTTACATTTCCTTTCTCATCTGGTCAGCACCATCACTTTGCAGGCATCTATTTCCAGGGACATTCTGCCACTTATCCTAACAGATAGCATTAAAACAGTCAAGAGTAGGGAACTTTCTATTGATGGACTAATAAAAAGTACACACATCACTGTAGATAAACAGACAGCACAGGTTAAAAAATGACTAGATGTTCCTTAGTCACCAGCCTGAGCAAGAGCGAGACCCCGTATCTAAAAATAGCCAGGCGTTGTGGCAGAGCCTGTAGTTCCAGCTACTGGGAGGCTGAGGCAAAAGGATTGTTTGAGCCCAGGAGTCTGAGGTTGCTGTGAGCTGTGACGCCAAGGCACTCTGCCAGGGCACTCTACCGAGTGTGACAAAATGAGACTGTCTCGAAACAGAAACAAATACGACTAGATGTAGAGAATTAAGTGAAATGTTTATAAAGCCTTTGACAAGATGTCCACACGTTGTTACAGCTAGATAAATACCAATTTCCTGTTCCTTCTTTTAGTGCCTGGTTCTGTCACTAATTAGTATTGAGACCTGAGGTCATCAAGGGATTTTATTTCTCTGGTTCTCTCATACAAAAAATTAAGAAGGCTGTAGCAGTATTTTTAATATTTTTCCTGTTCAAAAACATTTCTCCCCCAGAACTTCTCAGGATTCCTTCATCGACTGTTTGGATAAAGGACTGGGAGGGTCGTTTCTACACCTTACATTCTTCACCACAAAGGCAAGAAACAACAAACTTTCCGGTCGGGACAGCTGTGGCGGGCGCTGGGAGGGGACAGGAACCAACATTTATTGGAAGTCTCCCCCCGCCCCCCCCCACCTCCGCTAGCCGCTGTCATAGACCTTAATCTTAGTTCACTGGCTCCAGTTCAGGTCCTGCTCCCAATATGACAAAACCAGACAGCATTTTCAAAGCAAAACAAGGATAGTTGATGAGTTGTGTTAACTTACTTATCTCTACCTTACATTCATCTCCAAGGAACTAGGAAAAAAAAGAACAAACCAAAAAACACTGCAGCTACTTGGACATGAAAAAAGCCCTGCGGGCCCCAAGATTTATTTTAGGCCTTAAAATAAGGTCATCATCAAGTCCTCGACAAAGCTCAAAATAACCAGGAGAACTCCTAAGTTAAGGCCCGGCTTCTTTTAAATACTTAAAGAAAAAAAAAAGCCACCGGGCCCGGGAGACGCCGGCGCAGCCCCCACCCCGGCGGCGCCCACCCTCCGCCGGCCCCGGGCCCGGGGGCGCAGCGCCCCGCACACACCTCGCACCCCGGCGGCAGCCCCTCCGCCGCGGCCCGGGAGGAGGAGGAGGAGGCGGCGGTGGCGGATACCCGGCTGGAAGGGCCGCGAGGCTCCGGCTCCCGACGCCGCCCCCCGCGACGCCCGCGCCCCCCGCGACGCCCGCGCCCCCCGCGACGCCCGCGCCCCCCGCGACGCCCGCGCCGCCCGCGCCGCCCGCGCCCGAGAGCGACCCCACTGGCCCGGGCCGCGCCGCCGGGACCTCCTCTCGGCCGCGATCTGCTTCCAGGGCAGAGGGAAGAGGCGGCGACGGGGCGGGGCGGGGGCTGCGGCGAGGGCGGGCGCCGACGGCGGGGGAGGGCGCGCGAGCATCCTCCGGCCCCGCGCCGCGCCGCGCCGCGCCTAGCCGGCCCCGGGCTGCGCCCACGCCCGCCCACCCGCCCGCCCTCGCCGCTGGCCGGAGCGGACGCGCTCGTCCCCGGCGTGAACCGGAACCTCTTGCGGAGGCTGCCGCCGTCGCCGGGGACCAGCCGCCTGCCGGGAAGCGCCGCTCGGGTGGGGGGAGGCGGCCTGCGCGGCGCCGCCCGCCATGGCCGCGGCGGGCTGAGGTAGGCGCGGCGGCCGCAGTCGCGCCGACCCGAGCGCTCGTCCGCCGCGGACAGGCCGGCCGGGTCGGGGCGGGCGCGCGCGGAGGCCGAGGGGGAGCCGGGGCCGCCGCCCGCTCGTCGCCGCCGCCGCCGCCCATGGCGAGGCCCCGCCGCCGCCGCCGCTGCTGACCCGGCGGCCGGCCGCGGCTTCCGCCTCCTCCCGCGGCGGCGGGCGGGCGGGCCTCCCCTCCACGCCCCCGCCGCCCGCGCCCCGCGCCCCGCGCCCGCCCGCCCGCGCCCGGGGACCGGGAGGAAGGCGAGAGCAGCAGGAGTCGGGGGGCGGCCGAAGATGGGGAACACTACCTCGTGCTGCGTGTCGTCCAGCCCCAAGCTCCGGAGGAATGCCCACTCCCGGCTGGAGTCCTACCGGCCCGACACGGACCTGAGCCGCGAGGACACGGGCTGCAACCTGCAGCACATCAGCGACCGGGAGAACATCGACGGTGAGCGCGGGCGGGGCCGCCTGGCGGGCCGGTTCCGCCGAGCCCCCTCCCCGCGGCCCTGCACCCCCGCCCCCGCCCCCGGGGTCGCGGGGCTCGGACTGCACGCCCGGCGTCGGCGCTGCCCGGCTGCTCCTGCCTTCTCGGCAGGTCTCCGGGACCCGCGCATAACGGGGTTTCCGTCCGTATAACCGCGGCGCCCCGCAGCCTCCGAACGGGCCCCTGGCTAGTACCCCCGAGTGAGCTGCTGCGGAAACTTTGCGGCCTGGGGCTCCCGAGCACCGCGGGGGCTGGGGGCGGGGGTGTGCGCGCAGGTCGCAGGGTGACAGGAGCTGGCCCTTGGCTCTAGGTGAGCGGCCAGGGCTGGGCGGGGGCGGCCTGGGAGGTTCCCAGGCACTACCCGCCTGTAGCTGGAAGCCAAGTTGTGCGCGAGAAGGGTGAGAGCGTTTTTCCTTTAAAAAGCAAAGGGAATGGATGAGCCTTGGCATAACTGAGGAGCGAATTCCCGTTTTGGAATCAGGTTGTCCTTTTGGAGTTGGAGAATTAGGTTGGCCTGAGTCTGTTCCCTAGAACCTTACCGATTGACCCCACTTGGCTATCTCCCACTCCCATTCTGTTTAAAAAGTAAGGGAAAGAAGGAGGAAAAAAAAAAAAGGATTTTGTGGGTAGCAGTTGCAGTGTTAGAGTCAAATAGTTTCTCCTGAGAATGCTTTTTAAAAGATTATCAGACACCTTTGGGTTAAGTCACCCAATTTTCTCATGGGCCAGAATTGCAGTCCTTTGAATTTCCGATTGATTTTGGTGACTCTGGGTTTGTACTAGAGTTTATTAAAAAGAAGGAAAAAAAAAGTTAAAGGACTAATCGCTGCATCTAGTAATGTTTTATCGTATTGGTTTTTCAGTATCTTTATTAGCACCATATTATCATAAGCTCGGTAGCGTAACAGTCCTACAGAAGGTATTTGTGCATTCTGCTTAAAAATACAGTTTACATAATTTACAACTTAAAAAGATTTGAAATTGAAAATAAATTTTTTGTGACAAGTTGATTTCTCTCTTTTTTTAATCCCATATATCGCCTCACAGTTAATCTAGCTGAACTAATCTGAAAAATTTTTTTGTGTGAATGAATTGACACAGTTCATAATTCATTCTTGCTGACGTTAGGTTGGAACATTCCCTCTAATGTGGAAAGCCATGTTTAAACTCTGCTATGGGAAATAATTTTCTCATTGTTTGGGTCCCTTTAATTTCTTCTAAATGGTAATTTCATATTTTTAGGACAGCAGCTTTATTAAGTGAGTACCGTGTATAAAGAGACTAACACATCTGGTTTATAGTAGGCGCTTAGTGAATTGTGGTTCCATATGACGTTTCTAATGTTGTTATTTTAGACTTCTTTTATCTTAAACCTACACTTTAGATGTCTTTGAACTGCAGCCATACTTTATTTTTACATTTACACATATAAATGCATCTAGAAAGATATTAAAGCCAGATCTCTCTTAATCGTTGTCAGCTCCAAGTACCTGAAGAAAATGTCTACCATGTAATATTCAGTACGTATTGTATTTTAAAGGGATGAATTAATAAATGAGTTTATTATAGAAAGCCATTGCCCAGTACTATACAATGTTGATAGGCAAAAACATTTGGAAATAATTTTTCCTTTATGTGCTATACTAATATCTGGTAGAGGCTATATGTTTTAAATGTTGGATCAAAAAAAAAAAAGGAAAAATTAAAATGAAAAGAAGATCCACATTCTTAGAGACAGTCTTATTATAGACTATGGTAGGAAACAGAGGCGGGGAGGAAAGTAATTGTAACCAGCTATTTGGCATTAAGGCTTAGAAGGATTTTGCCAGAAAACAGTGGAATAGTATTTTTTGTTCTTAGGCTGGAAAGAAATCTAAGTTTCGGTAATCACGTATTTTTAACAGGGTATTTAGAAGACATCCAACTCTTTACTTTGCAGATTCAGGATAGTTTGAGAGAGTATAGGGCACGTTAAGAGGATGTCTAGTCTAGGCTGTAGTGTGCCCTCACTCCAGAACCCAGTTTATATGGTGATGCTAGTTTAAACTCAGAAATACTAACTCACCATTTAAACAATGTTGTCTCTGTCTCCCAAATTCAATAAATAATATTTATAAGAAGATAAATCTTATAAATCTAACCAGTTCTCAACATTGGTTTCAGTTAGACCAGAAATCTAGGGCCAGGCAGTAGAACCTCTCTAAGTTGACCACTCACGGGACTGTAACAAACTGGTCAACATAAAGAACGAGGCCAACTGGATGATAGGTACACGTGGTGTGTATGTCTGGTCTGTGAAAATTAGCTCAACTTAAGGAGGTGGTCGTTGTAAGGAAGTGGTCAACTATGGACGTTCCACTCTAAAGTTCTCCAAGGTGGTTCTAAGATGCAACTAGGTTTCTTGGAATCGCTGGCTAGGTAAATTCTGCTCTTCAGGCATGTTTTTTGTAGAAATTCATCCAGTATTAGAGGCTGGGAGAAGAGAACAGGTTTGTTTAAGTTAAATAGTATGAATATGTAGACATGCATGTCTACATATAGTTATATATATCTATATCTGTATATATTTGAACTTCCGAATTATATTGATTGTTAGATTAGAAGCAAACATTTTAAAACTGTACCTTAAGAATTGATTCTAGTATGTATCAAAAATTGAAGTGCTAATGTACCATGTTATATCTTGAAAAATATCTCCAGTCCACAAATATTGAAAGGTTCAGAGAAGTTTATAGGTCTTCTGTGATAGATGAGCTTCTTTAAATTGCAGAGATGTTATGTATGTATCCAGGTTTTCCCCATTCTACTCCCAAACACACAAAGGGGTAATATTTGCCCTGTAGAGTTTCAGTGACATTTCAATGTCTGTATAATTTTTTTTTTTTTTTTTTTTTTTTTTTAGACAGAGCCAAAAGCTGTCCCCCTGGGTAGAGTGCCATGGCATTACAGCTCACAGCAACCTCCCACTCCTGGGCTCAAGCGAGTCTCCTGCCTCCGCCTCCCAAGTAGCTGGGACCACAGGCGCCCGCCACAACGCCCGGCTATTTTTTGGTTTCAGCCGTCATTGTTTGGCGGGTCCGGGCTGGGGATTCGAACCCGCCACCTTAGGTGTACGTGGCTGGCGCCCTAGCCGGTTGAGCTATAGGCGCCGAGCCAGTAGTATTTTTCATTATGGGAGCTTCTGGACAAATTTGGCCATTAGATCTTTAATTGTCATCTCAAGTGGCAAATTTGGAGAGGTTTTTTTTTCTCTCCTTTTTATTAGTCAGTTTCTCATTGCAGCATTCATCTTTTAATCTGTAGTTGTAGGCATCAACCAATTTATTAATGGAACAAAAGATAATAAGTGATTTTCCCAAATGTAGGTCTCAGAATATATTTGCTTGTAAGTTTGTTATGCAAAGCTCTAAGCAGCTTTTTCTCCTATATTGTCTGCATTTCTATCAGTTTAGGATGAGAGGGGAGACACTATAACTGTGACATCAAATTTACCAAATTTCTTTGTGCACTTAGTGGACACAAAACCCTGTCATATGGGTCTCTACATGTCTCCTTTGTTTCCTGGTGTCACTTTGAGAAAGCAGTCATTAAAGGAAGTTAATAGTTGCTTGTGCCTTTCAAGGCTTTTTTTTCTTTAGTAGTTCTGAGAACTAGTCACTCTACCTTTTCCTGTGAGAAGTAATCCTCCATGTATGGAAATGTAATGTAATTGTTTGCCTTGGCACAAATGCAATGTTGAATTAGACTGAGGATATTAATTCATTCACTTAGTAAAAAACAATAGCTACCTTTGAGATTCTATTTCATTATTCTTTATTATTCGGTATATATTTTAGCTTTAATATTCAAGTATTTCATAGTTTGAGAATTTCATCTTTTTCTTTCTTCTGAATCAGCCATACCTGTGAACCTTTTAAACGCACATGATTTATTAAGGCAGACTCACTGTGAATAGACAGAATTATTCAAAAGTTTATTTATTAAAATTTTAAATACATAGCATTTAATTTTATATGATGTACAAACTGGAATTGAAAATCTTGTATTACCATATCCAAAGGGGATTAACCAGATGGTATATTTGGTGGTTAATTTAAACACATGAGCATTAATTTCCCAAATATTCAGAGCCTCTAAATTACCTCTTGAAATGCTTTTAATACAGCTGAAAAGGCATTTTGGTACATGCTTAATATCTACCTTGTTCTGGGTATAAATAGAAAATGCCTTTCAAAAAACAGTGCCTTTTCTTAAACCTTGCAGAAAGTTTGATAGAGGTATTTGGGATGGCTACAGGATTGATAATTCAACACTTTTGGTTTGTGAATTTGGGTGGGCAGTGGAGGCAGGAGTGGGGGTTAGTGAGGAAACAAGATTGTTTAGCTACACAGAGATCATCAGACTTGATTTTGAACATAGGCTCTAAAAACTATGGTGTGAAAGGGCTAAGGAATCATCTAGCAGTGGAGCTGGCTTTCTTAACATTCAAAATAAAAAAGAAAGTTTAGTAAGTATTGCTTAAAATGCACTGAACTGAGCATGTGTCTAAATTGTTGAAAGAGTTCAGGGTTGATGCATTGACTTTATTTAAGGAATATACTATGTAAAGAACCGGAGATAATTTCTTCTCCCGAATTTCCAATGAATGATCAACAGGCTGAATCAAACATATTGTGAATATCTCTATGTACATGTATTTAGCATTCTGCTATGCTCAGTGGCAGATACAGTCAAGCTTTCTTCCCTGCTTTTCCTTTATTTGGGAGGATAAAACATATAAATAATGTACTAATATCAGAAGGAAATTGATAAGTGCCATTTGATTGATACAGATAAAAATCACTTTCAGTAGAGATTCAGAGGAAGGGAACTAACCCCAGATTGGGATGGTCAGTTAGCCCTTCATAGAAGGACTGCTTTTGATCCAGGCTTTCTATCTAGATTTTTATGAATGAAAAGAAAAGAGCCAAATTTTTGGTAGAGGAAAAGTATAAGTAGACTACATTGGCTTGAGGGAAGGATGAGTTGGAGGATTAATAAAAGATAAAGCTTAAGGTTAAGAGGGGTCTTAAGCGCCACACTGAAGATATTGAACGCTTTGGGGAGATGACATCGTGTAACTACTCCAAGAGGTATAAGAAAGACAGTCTGGGGCATCTGAAAGAGTAAGAGGCCTATTAGGTACTCTTCTTGGTAGTTTAGGATTGAGTTTGAGGTGAGGTCTGGCCAGGGGGTAGAGGAAGCTTCTAAGTAGGGCCTATGCTTGGGTTTGGTAGGTGAAGACAGACATGTTAGGATGTTGACACTGAAAACCAGGGAAATGACAGAAATGAGGAAATTAAGTCAATTTCTGGGGATGAGACAACTTAGCTTTCTGAGTAAGAGGTGAAGATGAGTCTTTCAAGAAGAAACACCTAATTGGCAGGTGAAGATGTGAAGCTGGAGGTCTGAAGACAGGACTATACAGACATTCATTAGAGTAACAACCAAAGGCATATCCAAGAAGGATAATGTTTCCAGGACTTGGATGAATATTATTTCTTAAAATCTGAATCAAATCATATCAATATCCAGATGTAAATGGCTTCCCATTATAGTTGTAATAAAATTCAAGCTCTATAATGACTTTGGGTTCTCTATTGTCTGCTCTCTGTCTCTATTTTTGTTTAACCACTCTCACATTTGATCTCTGTACTCCAGTAACACTGACCTCCTTTTTCTTTCTTGACCAACACAAACTTTTTCCCATCTTAGGGCCTATCCTGTATAGCTTGTCTCTTCCTCCATCCATTCTTGTAGGTAACTCTTTCTCCCCTTTCAGGATTCAGTTGAAATGTCACTTCTTCAGAAAGTCTTCCTTAGATACTTTCTTAAAGTAGCGAATTCTTTCCCTATCTTACCCCTCTATGCCCTCTCCTTGGTCACTATAGCCATGTTCTGCCACATAACCTTATTTTTTCATAGCATTTAACAGAATCTTAAATTATTAAAGAACTGCAGAAGTGCAAAGATAACTCTGAAAATTCTTATATTATACTAGGGGAGTCAAGTATCTATATTAAAACCAGTAATATATAATAAAATGTGAAAAGAGACTTGATTGGAATAATGTTAATTTATGGCAGGAGGGAAAAGGTTGGGATTCAGATGAGGTACATGAGGATTTCTAATTCTTGACCTGGTGGTATCCACTTTAAAATAACTTATTAAGCTAAACATTTTGTTTATGTGATTTTTCTGTATTACTGTATAATTATATAATAAAATATTTTTATTGGAAATACTTATAAAAGTCATTGGAAAAATAAATACAATACTATGGCAATGGAAGGAAAGAGGGAACACTTACATTTGTGTTTGGCAGAAGGATGTCTTGGGGGAGGTGATTCTTTCTTTTTTGAGACAGAGTCTCATTATGTCACCTTCTGTAGAGTCCCATGGCATTCCGGCTCATAGCAACCTCCAACTCTTGGGCTTCAGTTATTTCCTTGCCTTAGCCCTCAGCCTCCCAAATTGCTGGGACTACAGGCACCTGCCACAGTGCCTGGCTATTTTTTTTTTTTTTTTTTGTAGTTGCCATTGTTGGTTAGCAGTTCCAGGCTGGGTCCAAACTTGCCAGTCTTGGTGTATGTGGCTGGCACCATAACCACTGTGCTACGGACACCAAATCATGGAGGGAAGGTGATTCTTGAACAACATCTTGAAATCCATCAGCAGCTATTTAAGCAAACAGAGGACTGGGGAGCTTTGAAAAGCAGGGTAAGTGGTAAACGTTAACTCCATTGATAACTTCTTTCTTAAATTTTGAAATGTTTTTGTTTTATGGGATTACCGCAAGGTGAGATATGAGAGGGCCTTCTGGGTAGGGAGAATAAAATCCCAGAAGTGGAACAGCCTGCTATGTGTTTAGAGAACGGCAATCGTCCAAATAGGGCTAATTGCAATTGTCTTTGATGGCAGGGTGGAAAGCAAATCTAGGAGGACAGCTTGGGATGATGAGGAACATAAATGGCAAGTTGGGATAAGTACCGTATGTTTCTGACTCAGTCATCTTCTAAATCGTTTTTAAAATAAATGAATTCTGCATTAAATAGTATGTCATTGACTTCAGGCCTAGGTTGATTTGAATTTCCCTCTTGAACAAGTAGACAGGTCATATATTGCAGCCCACCACTGATGCGTGGACAAGCACCTGCAGGAAAGAAAAGGAGGGATTAAAATCGTCAGCAGTTGTTTAAGCAAACAGAAGACTGGGAAGCTTTGAAAAGCAGGGCAAGTGGTAAATGTTACCTCCATTGGTGGCTTCTTCATTAAATTTTGAAATGGTTTTGTGTTCCGTTCTAAGTCAGGAAGTGAGATAACTTGGAAACGGTGAAGAAAATTGGTGACTATTGAAATTGGAAACATCTAGCAAATAGAAGAATAAAGACAGGTTTCAGTTAAAAGTTGAGTAGAATAAGTTGGAAGTAAAGAATTAAGAGTGAAATGGGAATTAGTGAGTGATCAAATGGCTGATCCAAAAAGTGTACATTACCTGTGTGGAAAAAAGCTAGTGCTGGAGTCTTTGGGTTTTGAATCTTGGTTATCCAATGACTAAATGACATTGGTCATCCAATGACTCGAGCCAACCCTTACCTTACTGAACCTCAGCTATGCTCAGGTCACATGGTTGGTAGATTAAAAATACTGAATAAAAAATATCTGGCACTGTGCCTTCTTCCTTACAGTTCTCAGTAAATAATAATGGTAACCTCCCACTATGCCCTCCACCTTCCCTGTCCCCTCTCACAGTAGCATAACTGCTGTGCTTCCACACTTAAGTTCAGTAAGTAAAATGCAAGAAATTTCATTTCACAAAGTTAGAATTGGCTTGCTGTATATCCACTCTGGATGCCTTTTCATATTTGATCTGAGTAGACTAAATTCCATCTGGAGTTTATAAAACATCTTTTACTTGTCATTTTCAAACAGATTTTTCTGCATGTGTCTACTAGATGGTTTCAGAGCTGCACGGGGGAATAAAATGATGTGAAAGAATGCCAAGGTGTAATGTAGATTTTCCCAATATAGCAAACAGTTTTTTATTATTAGAATCGCCAACGTTCATTATCAAAATTACCAAACAGACTATACACAGATACCTCACTATCCCAGAACGACTAGAGCTTTTAGTATGGCAATTATACTCACTCATTCCTGATCCTAGGCTTCCATTTTAGTGTTTTACATATTTTTTCTACTTTAATATTTGCACACTGTGTTTCATATTCTCATCCAAACCGCACAACCTCCTATTACCCATCTATTTAGTAGTGATGCTGGGAATGGAAGCTTGCTCTCTGTGATTCAAAACTCTTGTTCTTTTCCCACAACAAAATGCTCTTTCCATTCTGTTCTCTGCACTGAACCTGCCTGTTCTGATGTGAACTCCGTGTGTTCTCGTCTCTGTTTTTGCCCATACTATTTCCTCTACCTGGAGCACCTTTTTCCTTACCTATTTTTCTATTGATCTTTCATAATCTGGCTCAAATGGCACTTTTTCAATGAAAATTTTCCAGTTGAAATTTTAATTCTCTTCCCTATACTTCCAGAACTTTGGGGACCTTTATTATATAGCCCAGTATCTACATTTGCTTGATTAGAGTTAATATTATGGAAAAGATAGCCATTCATCCCCCCGGATGACAATTTTCTCCTTTAGATACTACTGGATTTCTTTGAATTTCTTGTATGTGTGAGAGAAACTTCTATCTGTTTTAAGCCATTGTTATTTTAGGGTTTCTATTACTTGCAGCTGAATATAATTCTACTTGATGTAATTGTTATTTCTAGACAGTCTCTTCTCTGCCCCAACCTGCCCTCTTTTTTGCTCATTGTGACTATGAATTGTTTGAGGGTAGGAATCAATCATGTTTCATTCAATTTTTCCATTTGAATAGTTAGGTATTAAGGGCTTAGGCACTCATTTACATAATCAATACATTACTAAATGTCAGGCACTGTGTTAGAACAATTCAGATGTGGTCCCTGTTCTGGTAGAGCTCAAAATCTCATGGGGGAGATGTGGAGCTCAATATTTTCCCTGCATTATTTTTACCTGGGAAAAATATTTAGAAACTACTAAGACCCATATCACTTCTCTAACCCCTATCTGTAAAACTGGAAACTCAGGAGAGCAGCCCTGAGCATCCTTTGCTAACGCGGCTCCCAGCTGATTTTAATGTGCCTTGAAGGCTGAGAACCTTTCAATCAAACCAACAAGAAGGCACAGCAATGACTTTAATCTAATTACTAAAGGCAGCCAAAGGAGAGTGATAACTACCACGTGAGAATTGCATTAGTGTACTGTAGTTGCCACAACAAATTATGCCAAGCTAGGTGGCTATAAAAAACAAATTTCTTTTCTTACAGTTGTAGAGGCCAGATGCCTGAAATGAAGGTGTTGTTGACCAGGCCACAGTCCCTGTAGAAGCTCCAGAGTAGAGTTTGTTTTTGCCTCTTCCAGCTTCTAATGGCTCCTGGTGTTCCTTGATGTCCTAGACCTGTGGCCACTTTTCTCCACTCTCTGTCTCCATCTTCACATTGCATCTTTCTCTTTTATGAATCGTTCCTTTCTTTTATATGCAAAAGGACACTTGTCCTTGGATTACCATCAAGGTAATCCAGGATGATCACTTCACCTCAAGACCCTTAATTTAAATCTGCAGAGCTCTTTTGTCCGTGCCTGCTGCGGGTACCCTGCTGCTGCGAGAATAAAAACAGCCAGGACCAAGGACTGAAGGTGCAAATGCCTGCAAGAGGCGGGCTTCCCACAGGTGCAGGGAGAGCCCTGAGCAACCACTTCATGGCCTTTTATTGAAGCATTGTACAACAGGTGTGGGGGCCCACGCACAAGGACTACGTGCTTAATGATTGCTATGTGCTCTTTCCCCACGGGCTTGACTCCCACCATGCTGCACCACGAATGTTCAATGTATAACACCTACTTCCTAATGACCGACGGATTTTAACTCAATGCATGCAGCTGCTTGAGTGCTTGTCTCCGGGCAACAAAACTTCTCCATGCCAGCTAGGAGACTGTCTCTCTCCTAGTGCCTCCCTCAAGAACCGGTGGCCGGGCCGCTTCTATAAGCCTGGTGCTCTGTCTCCTACAATCTTTTTTTTTCAAAATAAGGTAAGATTCACAGATTCCAGGAATTAGGGTATGGGCATGTCTTTTTGTAGGTGGTATACACTATTCTACTCACTACAAGAAACTACTTGTAGTAACATAGCTCTCATATATTGATTCTTATTCATTTCTATTATAATTTTTATTTTTTAATTTCTTTTAATTTGATCTTGAGGTCTTTCTTTGGACAGTGGCCCTAACTTCTAGCCCTGCCTGGCTAGGGAACCAGGGAAGGTGGTTGTGGACGTTTATAATGTGACTTTCATGGGCTATTCCTTTATCCTGATAGATGGCCTAATACCTAAGTGTCAGACCAAGTGTCCCTTCAGAGGAAATTTGTTTATACCAAAAGATGCCTTGTGGTTCACGTTGACATATGTCCAGTTTATTCCTGTTGATACAGTTACTCTTCCTGAGAGCCCTGATCAGGAGGAGGGTTCCACCAGGGAGTGTTGGTCAGGCGAGACATAGAAGAGACAACACAGTAACACATGAAATAGCAGAATAATTTTGTTACTGACTGATGCATGGGAGAAACAGGTGCATACAAGGGTTGATGGGAAATCCAGAGAGTGCAGGTACTCACCTCGTGGGCACAGAATGAGAGTGGGAGAGAGGGGATGATGATGGGCCAAACTCAAAACTCAGCCTAAGAAAACGATTGTTTCTGGGTTAGTGCTGGTACTGCCTGACAAACAGGAAGTCTTGATTTTTTTTTTTTTTTTTTAACTTTTTTTGGTGGAGGAGGGTCAATGGGGCATTGGTGGAGAAGATACAATTCATTTTCCTCTAGTTGTTGACATATTTTAGGTATTCCTATTTTTATCAAACATATAGAAATATGTTTTTGTTCAAGTCATGACTATTTCTGAGAAAGCAAATATGAAAAAAAGGTAACTGCTTAATGTTTCTCTTATAGCGGGAGAGGATGAGAGAATGTTCCTGCAGCTTCCCAGTGCCTTGTCTCGTCAATATTTAAGGCAAGCTGAAAACATCTGTTTTGATGCTTTAATTTGTCTCATTATGATTTCTTACCAGCAATAAAAACTGTTGGCTCCACTTATATGTGCACCCAAATCCACTGTTATTCGTAGATGTGGTATATCCTCATTTTCCTTTCTAAATTTTAACTTCTAATGCTAATTGATATTATGCAAGGACATGGGTTTTTGACTTAGAAAGTGATGTATATTTTAATTCAATCGAACCATTTTTTTAAAGAAGGGGAAAAATATCTACCTAGTTGAGCTGTCATGAGAATTAAATGAGACAACCAGGGACACGTTGTCACTTAGTGCATGTTAGTTACCTTCTGTCCTCTTATTCACCTCTCCAACAATGATTGATAACATTGCCTAGATTTGAATTGCTAATGGAGACAATAGTCTTTGTTCTTTAGATAAGGAGATGATTATCAGCATTAAAGTCTATAATTCAATTTAGAAATCATGTTACTACTAAAAATCTATTTTATTTTTAATTATTATGGGTACATAGTAGTTGTAAATGTTTATGGGATACATGTGATATTTTGATGCAGGCATACATTGGGTAATGATCAAATCAGAGTAATTGGGGTATCCATTGACTTAAGCACTGATCATTTCTTTGTGTTAGGAGCACTGAAATTCCATTCTTTTAGTTACTTTTAAACAACAAATTATTGTTAACTATGTGCTACTTGCTACTGAATACTAGATCTTGTGCATTCTGTAATATCTAACTGTAGTTTTACACCCACTGACAATCCCGATTTTATCCCCCATTCCACATTACCCTTTTTGGCCTCTGGTAACCGTCCTTGTACTCTGCATCTTCATCAGTTCAATATTTAAAAAGTTTAGCTCCCACATATGAGTGAAAACTTGCAGAATTTGCCTTTATGTGCCTGGCTTACTTCACTTAGCCAAATGTTCTTCAGTTCCATCCCTGATACTGCAAATCACAGAATTTCTTCTATCTTCATGGCTGAATAATATTCCACTGTGTATATGCACCTTATTTTCTTTTCTATTAATCAACTGATGGACCTGTAGGTTGACTCTATATCTTGACTTTTGTGAATAGTGCTGTAATAAATGTAGGATATACTGATTTCCTTTCTTTTGGATATATACCTACCAGTGAGATTGCTGGATTATATGATAGTTCTATTTTTAGTTTTTTGAAGAACCGCCATACTGTTCTCCACATTGGCTGTACTCATATGCATCCCTACTAACAGTGTATGAGGAGTCCCTGTCTCCACATCTTTGCCAGCATTTGTTACTGAGTCTTTTGGAAAAAAGCCTAATAGTGTAATTCTTTAAGAAATAGTCATTATTAGATATCAAGAAGATTATAAAATTATAATGTGCTTGCAAGGCTCTGAATTAATCATATTAATTAATAATATAATCTTTTTTTATTTAAATAGTTCTTAGGAATTCACAATAATAGTGAAGATCTGTAAAATTTTAACCCAAGTTTCTATGCACCAGGAAATAATGTAGAAAAGATTCAATTTTATTAGGTTCACAAATTCACTTCTTTAGAAAATCTTTGTGTCTTGGGAAATTGTACGTATTTAGATATAAACAATGGAAGATGTGGCTTATTAATTCAGAGAAAGATCAGAATGGGTGGAAACTAATTAAGGAAGAGTCAGGTTTTAAAAATCATAAACACCGCACATACCCCAAAACATACAAGAGAATGAAAATAAATGCTCAGTACCTAATTAAAACTTATACTATCTAATTATGCTTTAAGCAGTACATAATTAAAACATGCATACATTTAGCAGACTCTTTTCTTAAAGTGAAATGTGTTTCAGATAGGAAGTAAATAAAAGCTTGTCTAATTTGGGCTGTTTCACGCAAGAAACTTCAAGTTTAAAACTTTTTGGTAATTAAAATGCAATTCAATTGGATTTTAAGACTATATATATTTTAAGAAAAGACCATGTGAAGATACAGAGTCTGTTTATGAGAAGTTTAGAATGATGGGCCATCTTGCTTTATGTTTTATGATGAACACTGCATTAATTTAATGGCAATGCCTCTTCCTCTCTAAGATTTGCTCTCTGACTGTATATGATGTCAAAATACCCCAAATATCCAAAATACCCTAGAATAAAGCTGGCCTTCATAAGAATGTGAAATATATATACAGTTGACCTGTGAGCAGCATGAGGGTTAGGAATGCCTATCTCTTAAATGGTTAAAAATTCATGTATAATATTTGACTCCCCTCCCAACTTCAGTACTCATAACCTATTGTTGACTGAAAGTCTTACAAGTAAAATACTCAGTTAACACACACTACATGTATTCTTTGCATTTTAAACTGTATTCTTACAATAAAGTGATCTAGAGAAAAGAACATGTCATTAATCAAATTATAACAACAGGAAAATACATTTACTATTCATTAAACAGAATGAATCACCATAAGGGTCTTCAGCCTTACGGTCTTCACTGAGTAGGCTGAAGAGGAGGAAGAAGAGGGGTTGGTATTGCTGTCCCCCGTGGCAGAAACAGAAAAGGTGGAGCAGGTGGGAGGGGAGGGCGGAGGGGCCAGTATTTTTGGTGTGACTGCACAGAAATATGTCACGATTTTTGAATGACACTTCTTTCTTTTGCTTTTTCCTTTCTATATGTTACCAATCCTTCTCCCACTGTTTGCTTTAGTTTCAGGACCTATCTCATAGAAGGTCCCTGTTGTGAAAGAAGTCAAAAGCAGGCGTGAGTAACTGGAAGCTTTCTGCCAGATTGGCTGATGTCACTTTGTTTTCTGGCGTTGCTTCTTCTCTGCCTGCTTCCTCATCATCCGGCACTGGATCAGAAGCACTCGTCTTCATCAAGTTGTCCTGTGTTAATTCCTTTGTTGGGGTGTCCATTAGCTCTCAAATTTCTGTGAGATATATATTTTGAAACCATTCACCCCTGCCCCCCATATCGACAATCTCTTTCATGATTTCCTTGACTGGCTCTGTTGTAAATTCTGTGAAGTCATGCACAGCATCTGAACACAGCAATTTATTATTTTTGGCTTGACAGCTTTCATGGCTTTTTCACATCTTCAATGGTGAATTCCTTTGTTCATGATTTTCTCTCTGTCATGGTTCTCTTCCATAATGTTGACAATTCTTTCTGCAGAGAAGCAGGTATAATGATGCTTAAAGGTCCTTATAACCCCTGATCTAGAATCTGAATTGGAGATGTGTCTGGGGGGCAAGTAGATCATTTTAGTGACTTTGGTGTTGAGCTCATGGGTTTCTGAGTGGCCAAAGGCATGGTACATTGTAAAAATAATATTAAAAATACCTTACTGGCAGGTACTTCCTAACTTCGGGGACAAAGAATTGATGGAACCAATCCCCCAAAGGGGCTCTGGTTTAGGCCTTTGTATAACCAAAAACCTGGCCTCTGGTGTTTGTCTTTTTCCTTCAAGGTTCAGAAGTTAGCAGATTTATAGGTAACAGCAGTTCTTATCATAAACCCGATTGCCTTTGCCCAAACAATAGAGTTTGCCTATTTCTTCCTCTTTTAAATTCTGGTGCTCACTTTCCTTTCTTACTGGTACAAATCCTTTGTGGGTTTTTTTTTTTTCTTTCTTTCTAGAATAGGGCACTTTTGTCTGCATTAAAAACTGGTTCAGGAAGATATCCTTTCTCCTCAATTATTTTCTTAATAGTTTTAGGGAATCTGCTGCCCTTTGGTCAGAACTTCTGCTTCTGTTAGCTAACCATTTTCTAAAGCTAAATCCCTTCCTAAAATTATTAAACCATCCTTTGCTGGTATGAAATCTTCAGTTTTAAATTCTCCACATTACTTTTACTGTAGGTCATCATATATTGATTTCCCTTTTTCACAAACGCTATAGGTATGTCTTTCTTATAGGCATTCTTTACCCACATAAAAACTGTGTTTTCAATATGAAAATAAAAAGGTATTCCGCAAAAAGATCCAAGATCTGCAAGGATTTTAGATCTGCCGGTGTAGTTGCAGCAGCAGCTTCACCAATTTTCTTTTTATTTTGTATAAAAGTTCTTAAGCTGGGTTCATTTATCTAGAAATGGCAGCACCAGCAGCTGCAGAACCCAATCTCTGTTACGTATCAAGCAATCCAACTTTTTCTTATAATGTCATGACTTTTCTTTGCTTCTTGGGAGCAGTTCCGGCATCAGTAGTGGCACTTTGTATGGGTTCTATGGGGTTATTCAAGTTTTCTGGTATTGCCTTAAACACAAGGGAAAAAATACGTAGGAACATTAGATCAATTATTTTAATTAAAAATTATTTTATTGATTATATAGCGTTTATACGTATTTGTGGAATACATGTGATATTTTGTTATACACATTGTGTAAGTCAGGGCATTTGGGTATCTATCAACTCAAGTATTTATTATTTCGTGGATATTGGAAACATTTAAAATCTCTTCTAGAAATTTTGAAATATACAATAAATTGTTGCTGCCTATGGTCACCATGCTGTGCTATTGAAGACAGTATGTTTGCACCCATGAACTGATTTCGTTTTCTCTCCCTGCTAAACACCCTCCCCAGCTTCTGTATCTAGCAGTCTACCCTCTTACCTTCATAGTATCAACTGTTTTAGCTCCCACATGAGTGAAAAAACGCATAATAATTGTCTCTCTGTGCCTGGCTTATTGCGCTTAACATAGATCTCCAGTTCTATCCTGTTGTATAAATGAGATGACTTCATTCTGTCTTACGGCCAATATAGTATTCCATTGGACCTACACACAACATTTTCTTCATCCATCCATTGATAGGCTATTAGGCTGATTCCATATTTTTGCCCTTGTGAATAATGCTGCAGAAAATATAGGGCTACAGATATTCCATTGAGGTAATGATGTTCTTTCCTTTGGATAAATATCCCATAGTGGGATAGATGGATTATATGGTAGTTCTAGTTTTAGTTTTTTTGAGAAATTTCCATACTGTTTTCCTTAGTGCCTATACTGGGATTTCCAGTACTATGTTAAATGGGACTGGGGCAAGTGGACATCCTTGTCTCATTCTAGTTCTTAGAGAAAGGCTTTCAGGTGTTTCCCATTGAGTATTAGCTGTGTGTTTTTCCCATATGGCCTTTAATATGTTGAGGAATGTGCCTTCTATGTCTAGTTTGTTGAGAGTTTTTAATCATTGTGGGATGTTGTTGAACTTTATCAAATGCTTTTTCTGCATCTTTTGAGATGACCCTATAGTTTTTCTCCATCATTCTGTTGATGTAAGATATCACATTTATTGATTTGCATATATTAAACCATGATTGCATCCCATGTAAATCCCCTTTGATCCTGGTGTACTATTTTTTGATGTGCTGTTGGACTTTGTTTGCTAGTATTTTGTTGAGGATTTTTGCATCTATGTTCAAATCTTAAGGGATGGTCTTTGGTTTCCTTCCTTCCTTACTGCCTTCTTCCTCCCCTTTTCTCCCCTCCCTGCCTCTCCCCTCTCCTTCCCTTTCTTCCTCTCTTCACCCCTCCCCTTCCTGGTTTTGTTGTCCAAGTAATGCTGACATCATAAAATAAATTAGGGAGATTCCTCCCTCTTCAATCTTTTGGAGTAGTTTGAAGAAGTAGTTCTCTTTTGTAAGGCTGGTAGAATTCATCTGGGAAAACATATAGTCCTGGACTTTTCTTTGTTGGGAGACTTTTTATTGCTGATTCAAACTCATTACTCTGTATTGATTTGTCCAGGTTTTCTATTTCTCACTGATTCAATCAGTGAGAAACAGAAACTTTACTTTTCAAGTTAGCATGGGTTTTATGTGTCCAAGGAACTCATGCATTTCCTCTAAATTTTCCAATTTGTTAGTGTATAGTTGTTCATAATACTCTCTAGTGATCGTTTATATTTCTGAGCATTCAGTTGTCACATCTTCTTTTTCATTGCTGGTTTTGCTTATGTGGGTTTTCTCACTTTTATTTTTTGGTTAGTCTAGCTAGCAGTTTGCCAATTTTGTTTATCCTTTCAAAAAAACAAACTGTTTTGTCAAGCCTTTGTATTTTTTAAATGAAATCACTTTTTACTGAAATATGCAATTTACTAGAGAGATGAACTGCTTATGCGGAGAAGATTAGCATCACATACATTTTAAGTGAATACCCTTAACACTTGAACTTGCCAGAATAGCAACAGGAGTTGGCTACAAAATTGTAGTCATACAATACATGCTACAGTTAATATTATGTAGTTACAATTTAACATTGTATTTTTATATTTCTTTACATTTCTCTTGACTACAAATGATGTCATGTATAGTCTGTAAATGTGTTCATAAATTCTGAATACTTTTAAATTTTTATAATAGATTTGTGTATATTTTATGGTAGTACATGATAGAGCAGACTAGTATCTATATCTATATATATTTATGAATTCATTGTATACTTCAGTTTTTCTTATTTTGGATATTTCTAGGTTATAAGGTTGATCTGAGAGCTTTCTAAAATTGTCAAAAAATTCAAAAATTTTCCAATACATATATACATTGAAAAAAAAATCTGTTACATGTGGACCCTTGTATTTCAAACTTGTATTGTTCAGGGGTCCACTGTATTAAGTTCTCTTTTTTCCATCTTCCTTTCTTATGCCCTTTTTTCCTGTATATACTTCTTTTCCCCAGGTACTCGGTCCCCTGCTGTGATCCCAGCCCTTCTTGTCACTGTGGGAAATAGTTGACTAAGCCATTGGGTTTTCACTGGGTTTCTCTGAAGGCTTTGTGCATCTCTTCAAGGAGTGAGGGGTGTTGCTGATAGGGTGGACCCCTGAGTCCTCAACCTGCTTCAATCAGAACATGGCCGCTATTTGCTGCTTTATTTTCCTTCTTCCTTGAAAGATTTTGTGTGAAAGAAAGTTTTAGGTACTATAGAGGGAATTTATAAGCTACAAGATTTTTATTATTTAAATTTTATTATTAAATTTTTCCCAACATGGGGTGGCGCTTGTGGCTCAAAAGGGTAGGAGGCTGGCCCCATATGCCAGAGGTGGTGGGTTCAAACTCAGCCCCAGCCAAAAAAAAAAAAAAAAAAAAAAAAAAAAATTTCCCAACACACAGAAAAGTTGAAAGAATAATATAGTGAACATCCAAAAGTCCTCCAGTGAGATTCAACTGTTACCATTTTTAGCCTAGAAGGATAATTTCAGAGGAAATTGAACTCTTAGATAATTCAGCATACATTTTCTAAAAATAAAGACATTTTCTCACATAGGCAAATACTATTATTACATGTAGAAAATTTACAATTGTCACAAATTATTTAACACTTAGTATATATTTTAAACATAAATTTTGACTTATAGCTCATTAGTCTAGGATAGTCCTTCCACAATTTTATTTTCCATGACGTGGACTTATTGATAAGAACAGACTAGTTACATAGTATAATGTCTACCTTTCTATGGTGCCCTTTAATTTGTTTCTTTACTCCTGTATTTCCTTGAAACTGTATATTAAATCTAAAGGCACAATTAGATTCAATGAATCACTTCAGGCAAAGAGATTTTCACAAGATACTATATCACATTAGGAGATATGAAATCTCATTAGTTAAGTTTGATAGTGCAGTTAAGGTGGTAACTACAAGATTTTTCTATTATAAAGGTACGTTTTCACTTAGCAAAAGTGAAGTTAGTTAAGTTTTCAATCTGAGGGGTGAAACTTCAGTATGATGTGAATATCCTTTTCCATCAACCTTTCTTCTGATGGCTTTAAAATGATTGTCCTTGACTAATTTAACCATTTTTTGAAAAAAAAAATCATTATATTTAAAAACTGTCATTTCTTCTACATTTATAACATATAATTCTTCTATAAAAAGAATTTTCAATCATTAACTGTGAGTGAATTATAGTTCATTTTTAAAAAGCAGGATATATGCTTAATTATTTCCCTTCAATCACTAATTTTCAAGTAAGGAGCGTGAAAAATTATTACCTCCAAGGTAGAATGTGAGTTCTTTCTTCCTTCCGTCTCTTTCTCCTCCCCTCCCTCCCTTCTCTCCTTCCTTCTTCCCTTTCTTGCATTTTCTTTATGAATATGATAATGTTCTCAAGGATTTTGTGTAATCAATGTGTTATAATCAATTAAAGTTACTAATTTTACTGTCCAGGTCATCCCAAATGCGGCCAGCACCTCTTACATTCAGGATAGATTCCCAGTGGTTTTGGAGCTTTTTCTTGTTTTCTGACACCAGGCGCTCTGTTTTCACCTTCTTTCCGTGGCCTAGACCCAGAATCAGCCATGTCTCTAAGAAGAGCTGGTCTTCATCAACTTTTAGAAACAATATATAGATGGTGTTTCACGGTATAAATTCTCTTGTATCTGGAGCAGGACAGGCTTCCGGGGTATATGGCTAGTGAAGGCAGGTAGAGACCCATGTTCAGAAGGGCCCTAGGCTTGGGGTTTAATGCTCTGTGATTACTATCCTGAAATTCTTAGTAATTCTATCTTCAAATCAGTGTTTTGTAAGTGGAGTGTCATGGGTTAACTGAGTGTGCTCTGGAGCGTTGGCCCATGCTGAGTCTTACCTCTTGCTGTCTCTTTGAATCAGATCTTAACTGCCCCCTGCCCACTGTGGTCCTGTCAGCAGAGCCTCCCTCTGCTTCCCAGCTTGAGGCCCAGGCTGCCTTCTGTGATCCCAGCTGGCAGCGTCTTTGAGGGGACAAGCTTCTCATTTATCCCAAATCCAGGTTCCAAGCATGTCCTACTTGAGAGGATAAAACATCCTCAGGGGTCATGTCTGTCTGGGTTTGGACCAGCCCATGTGACATGTTAGAGAACTGACTTCCTCAGACTGGGCCCCCAGCTGGGGCGCAGTGTGTCTGTTTGTAGGAAGAACCTGGAGGGAGTGCACACCTGCTACTGTTGTGAGGTGGGACCCCTGGGAACCTGCGAGGATCTGCACTCATTAATGAATGTCCTGCAAAATTATGTCAGAAACCTCTGGAGTCTTTGGTCAACATTCTGTTTGTGAGATTTATCTATACTGTAGTGTGTCATCAAGGTTTGTTAATCTCCACTGCATGATCTATACCACATTGTATGAATGTACTGTTCAGCCATTCAGCATTTTTGACATTTAGTTTTTAGAAGAATTGCTGTGAACATTCTTGTATTTATCTCCTGGTGCAAAATTGTTGCTAACAATATGACTAGGAGTGATACATAGTATACATGCATTCAACTTTATTTGGTAACATCAAATAGTTTTCCAAAGTGAAAAATAAGAACAGTGTATGAAACTTTCTATAGGTTCTTTTAGGTTCTCTTGGTATTGATATGTTTTTTTGCAAAAAATAATAGATTATTGCTTTTTCTTTTTGAGTTTCTATGTCATTTTTTAAATTTCCCTCCCCCTCTCCTTGGTCTTCTTTTTCTTCTTTATCTTATTGTGTTCACTGGCTAAGATCGTCAATATAATGTTCTATAGAAATGCTGGTAGTAGACACTATTTTCTCATTACAGCCACAGAGGAAAGGCTTTCAATTTTTTTTTATTAAATATGATGTTTTCTATAAGTTTTTATTTATTTTCCTGCATACCCTTATTTAGATAAAGAAAAATTTCTCTATTTATTAAGAGTGGTTTTTTTTGAGATGGATGTTGAATTTTGCAACTATTGAGAAAATTTTATGATTTTTTTCTTTCATTGTGCTGAGATAACAAACTATATTGATATTCAAATACAATGAAAATCTTGCATTCCTAGATTATATCACAAAACACAAAAAATGTTTTGTGATGTATTAATTGCAGAAAATCATTGAGTTCCATTTGCTAAAATTATGTACAAATGTTTTGCATGTCTGTTCATTAAAAAAAGCATCCTATCATTTTTCTTTTCTTCAATGTCTCCGTTAGGTTTTTATATCAAGCCCAAGCTGATTTAATACCGGGAATTGGGAAGAGATTACTTTTTCTATTCTCTAGAAGAATTTGGGTTAAGATTGGGGCTACATTTATTTCTTAAATGTTTGATGAAAATCACTTGTGAAACATCTGAGCCTGGAGTTTTCTCTGTAAAGCTATTAAATTTAATATCTTTAATAGACTCAGGATTTTTCTCATTTTCTTTTCTTTCCGTTTTCTTATTTCCCACATAGAAATGTGTTGCTTTCATCAAAAATTTCTATTTTACTGGTATCAACTCACTCATAATATTGTCTGATATCCTACATCTTTTTAACATTTCTCGGGTATTTAGACTTATTCTTTTTATTTATCTTGCTCTCTTTTCTTCTTTTGCTTATATGTCATAGGTATTTACTAATTTTATTAACCTTTTCAAGGGACTGAAATTGGCTTTGCCAATCCTTTATGTGGCATATTTGACCTTATTTTGCATTATTTCTTTAGCTTTTAAATCATTGTTAATTTTCTAATATCTTAAGATAAACTGTTATATATTACTCTTCCCATTTTTCTGAAGTGCCTTCTAATCATGGCTTTAATTGCACTCCACAAGCTTAAATTCCCATATTTTCATTATCATTCAGTAAAAGGTATTTTCTATTTTCATTGTGAGCCCTTTTGACTCATGATTTATTTAGAAGTCTATTGCTTAACATTCAAACATATGAGAAGTCGCTGGTTGTTGTTTTAACATCTTTTATTTCATTGTGATTAAAGAACAAAGTCTGTATGATTACTATTCTTTCAAATGAGTTGAAAGTTATTCTACTGGCCATCATATAGTCAATTTGGAGAAGTACTGTTTGCACTTACAAAGGATGTGAATACACAGCTCTTGGATTCAGTTATTATTTATGTCAAATTTGTTAATTGTATTTTCTTTTTTTTTTTTTTTTTTTTTTTGAGACAGAGCCTCAAGCTGTCCCCCTGGGTAGAGTGCCATGGCATTACAGCTCACAGCAACCTCCAACTCCTGGGCTCAAGCGAGTCTCCTGCCTCCGCCTCCCAAGTAGC